>PITA01014243.1:17304-54705 GCA_004023965.1 Spilogale gracilis
TTTTTTTTTTTTTAAAGATTTTATTTGATAGAGAGAAACACAGCCAGAGAGGGAACACAAGCAGGGGGAGTGAGAGAGGGAGAGCCCGATGTGGGACTCGATCCTGGATTTCCAGGATCATGACCTGAGCCAAAGGCAGTCGCTTAACCAACTGAGCCACCCAGGCGCCCTAAAAGTGCATTTTAGGAAAGCACATCATCTCACAACTATGTTGTTTTATTTATTTTTTTAAAAGATTTTATTTATTTGACAGAGAGAAACACAGCTAGAGAAGGAACACAAGCAGGGGGAGTGAGAGAGGGAGAAGCAGGCCTCCCGCCGAGCAGGGAGCCGGATGTGGGACTTGATCCCCAGTCTCCGGGATCATGACCTGAGCCGAAGGCAGTCGCTTAACCAACTGAGCCACCCAGGCGCCCCACAACTATTTTGTTTTAATATAACATTCGTTTATATAGATATTAGGCAGCCAATTTTAGTCTGTTATCTTTACTCTGTGAAATACAAATCTACAGTGCTCATGATAAAAATTTGAACTTTTCAAACATGAAAAAAATTTGTTTGCTAAAGGAACAATTATTCCTCTTTCAGAATAAAGGTAGTAATAGATTCCCCACTTAACTTCAAGACTCATTTTAGTTAAGTTTCATTTTAGTTATTCTTTATTTATTTTAGTTCATTCATTTTAGTTATTCTTTATTTAAAACAGTGGATATTTTTTCTTACTCTGATTTTTCACTTAAGAAAGGTAAATATAAGGTCTACAGCCCTGGCACATATGCACATACGCAGTAAAATGACTGGAGTGCAGGTGATTGCAGTGATTTTACAGTGATTCAAGTAAATGATCTAATAAGAAAAATAAATGGTAAAGATCAACAAGCAATACAGGATTAGGTTGGAAAGCCTATGGAAATGTGGTGGGGATTATAAACATTGCTGAAGCCTGGAAGGACTGATCCTTTGCCTGAACTAATTGCAAGAAACTACTGGATCCATCATATGTGAATAAAATGGCTAAGAAACTACCAAAATACCAGGCACAGAACTTAATTCTTTGGAGACTATGGTCTCACAGCCCTATGCAGTATTGATTCAATCAATGCTAGCATTTATAAGAATGTACCCTTTCCTGAAAGGAGGGTCATGCATATTATATTTGGGACTGTCAAGATTCTGGAATCCCAGATTGAACACCCATTCCTTTAAGCCAACTGCTCTACTTTATGATATAACCTGCAGGTGGTCTTCATTGACTAATAGCCTTACTATAGCCTCAGAATGCTTCAGAGAACTTTAATCACTTCATGTATTTGGTCTTCAACTGAATTCAATTCTACTGAATAAATATTTACTGTGGCCTTTAATTGTACCTGATACTGGGACAATTACTGGGGGATACACGATAGGTAAAACACGTATCCAACCCTTATCCTACCTTTAAAAAGCTCATAGTTTAGTAGAGAAGGGTCAGGGGGAAAAGTGCAACAGCAAATTTGTGTCTAGGTAGCAGAGAGGAGAAAGTGACTGTGTAGAGTAACTAACAGACTGAGGAGAGGCAATGGTGGCTATACAGAAAGGATAATGCATGAGCTGTATATTAAAGGATAAACTAGATCTAGGCCAAAGGGAATGGAAAACATTCTATAGGCAGAAAGAACAACATGTGCAAAGGATTGGTGGTATAAAATGGAATGGCAGAGCAGTTCAGTACAATTGATTTTATAGTGGAAGTGGCAGAAAAATGAAAGCAAAAAGATTGGTAAGAGCCCGATCATAAAGACCTCTTATGCCATTCAAAGATTAAATGTTTATGACTCTATGTAATGGAGAGCCACTGAAGGGTTTCAAACAAGTTGTGGCAAACTTGTATTAAGTTTGTTAACTTGTGGCAAGCTGTATTACAGAGAACAGAAGACAGGGAGGGAGACAGATCAGTCACTACAGCAATAAGAGTTAGAACTAAGGGAGCAGTAATTATGGCAAGAGATGTTGAGGAGTTCAATGGTATGCTCCTCAACTTCTATAACAAATCCAGAGTAAAATTATCAAAAACAATAGAAGTGTAGAGAAATAATGTTCAAGAAATAAAAGAGAAGAGCTGAGATTTCAGGAGATCCCCCCTCTGATCAATTTAGAGATTTGGATTCCTAAAATGAATCAAAGATACTACCTTTAAGTAACAGTTGATGGAATCTTATAAAAAAACAATGAATAGGAAAGAAGAGGGCAGGTTTTTTCCTCTTTACAAACAATATTAATCCTTTAAATTGGTACAGAAATAGAATAGTAATAATAATACCACCTCTGGTAATTCTGATGATCAGCTATATTTTATTTTATTTTTTTTAATTTTATTTATTTGACAGCGAGAAACACAGCGAGAGAGGGGACACAAGCAGGGGGAGTGAGAGAGGGAGAAGCAGGCCTCCCGCCGAGCAGGGAGCCCGATGTGGGACTCGATCCCGGGTCTCCGGAATCATGACCTGAGCCGAAGGCAGTCGCCCAACCAACTGAGCCACCCAGGCGTCCCGATCAGCTATATTTTAAATAAATTCTGAATCTAACATGAAAGAATGCTTTAAAAAAAGGTATAGGTTAATATCATACTTCTAAATTAATTATCCCATATATTAGTAGTTCATAATACTTAACCTATTTAGGACTCAGCTGAGAGTAATGAAGTGAGCCAAGTGAGCCAATCATCTGAGTAGTATGGTAAATATCAAGTCTTAACACTGGAACCTATTCAGTAACTACCAACAAGACAGGGAAAATGGACAAAAGGGTAACCTACTCACTAGAAGGGAGAAAAATATGTTGGTAGAATGGATCCAATCACTAGTTGTAACAGTGATTATTACTTTTAAGAGCAAAAAAAAGGTATTAAAACTACTCAATGGAAATTTTATGTTTTTTGATTTCTCATTATTCCTATTCAGTTAAAAAGGGATACGATTTGTAGAACATGACTGACTTGCATTTGAAAAACAAAAAGCACTGTATAAACAATAACCAGAATTTCTGGAAGAATCAGTGAAGATATGCTACAGCATTATGTGAAAGCTAATATAACTGTAAATTTATTTGTTACTTGAAAATAAAGGAAGGAAGGACAGGAGGAAAGAAGGGAGAAAAAGAAGGAAGAGAGGGAGGGCAAAAGACCTAATATATCCACAAATAATAATTCTCCACTTGGGAGAGCAGCTAGCTTGTCTTATTCAATGCTATGAACATGGCATGTCCCAGCACAAGTGCTGGCACACAGTAAGTGCTCAGGAAATGCCTATCAAATGATTGATGCATTAAAGAATGACCAGAGATAGTTTCCCAATAAGTAAAAGAGAGTAATATTTTCCACAAAAGATAGAAATACATGAAATGATTTGTTCCTAATGCTGACAACCCACTCAGTTTCAAACAAAGTTGCAATAAACCAACAGATAGCAGATACATAAGGATTATTTTAGGGGAAAAGGTGATTGAGTAAATCTGAAAACTTTAGAGCATTATAAGTTCTCAGCAGTAGAATATTATGTCCCTTTCATGTTCTTAAATATTTAAACCTAAACCTGAACTAAATACCAATTTATTTATTTGTTTGTTTATTTATTTTTTGCTTTTCATTGAAAACACTAACAAATGATTGGCCAAGAGAAACCCACAGACTATTAATAGCAAGTTAATAGGTAAATTTGAGTTTCTTTATATTGAAATGGGAAATTGTAAACTACTAACTCCATATTTATTTAAGTAACAAATGTACTTACATAACAATTCTTATGAGGAAACATTTCCCCCCAAAGACTGGGCTTTGTTTCCAAAGTATCAACAAAGTACTTTCTATTTTCTTCCATCACTTCACCGCACTCCATGTTATATATGTATGTGTGTGTTTTAACAAAATATAGATAAAAGTACCTAAACTTCGGGATATAACATTTTCCCAAGTAAATACTGAAATGCTTCTGTTTGTTTTTTCCCATACAATGAAATGACGAACGTGTAAAATTCCCCAAAATATAGCACTAACACCACTTTTCCCCACAGAGATTTTTATCGACAGAGTGGCAGAAGGAGGTGAAAGAACATCACTATCATTTGCCCTCAGGCATGTAATTCCAGCCTGAAGTATGAAAGCTATTTCTAACAAATCCCAGTAGACTCAAAACATTGTTTTAAGTAGGATTTTACTGAGGTACCGAACCCTAGTAGTGTCTTGAAACCTTTTATCTGGAGTGAAGAATCACAGGTTTTTACTGTGTTCTTACTTCACAAAAGAACTGCAGTTCTTGCACATACTTAAATGTGCATAATATCTAATCTTTGGCCCCATGATACAAAGACTTTAGTAAACCCTGAGATCATGACCTGAATGGAGTCAGACACTACCAAGTGAGCTACCCAGGTACCCCAGTGTTTTTCTTCCTAAGTGGCTATTAAAATATTAAATTTTCTGCCCATAAACACATGATCAATAAGTGATTGTTATTTTTGCACAGTTGTAGAGACAAACAATTGAATTTATAAGAACAAAATCAAGTAGGCAGAGTTCTGAACACATAGCTAGGAGACTACTCCAACAGGTGAGGTGATCCATTGATATGCCATATATTTGTCTCTTTCCTCACAGATAAGGAGGATATTTTTGAAAGGATGCACAAGACTGTGATACAGGCAACTGCTTTTGAGAAGAGGAAATGAAGGGCTGAAGAATGGGTTAGTGGGGGAAATTATATGCCCCTGTATACCCTTTTATACCATTTGAATGTTTTCCCATGTCTATGGATCACCTTTTAAAAATCAGAATTCCTTGTGTCAAAAAATTATTAAATTACATATATCTTTATTACTGTGAAAGGAAGGGAAAGAAAATGAGAAAAGAGGTCTTCATACTAAATGAGTGAAGGTGAATAACTTTTAAAAAAATTTTTTTTTAATTATTTATTTCAGAGAGAAAGTGAGAGAGCATGCAAGCACAAGCATAAGTCAGGGAAGGGTACAGAGAAGCAGGCCTCCACTGAGCAGGGAGCCAGAAGCTTGGCTTGATCCCAGGACCCTGGGATCCTGACCTACGCAGAAGGGAGAGGGTTTAATGAACTGAGCCACCCAGGTGCCCGAGTGAGGGTGAACAACTTTGAGTCAACACCTTGAAGGTAAGGCCCTTGACAAGCAAAGGGTGAATATCAAACAAATATCTGGAAGGTACCATGGTGTTCTCTGTAGTAGTATATGTCTCTGCCAAATTTTTACCTTTAAGTTTGCATAGGCCCATTACTTCTTTTTTTTTAATTAAGTGTACACAGTTAAATAAAGCTTTTAACAGACTTTGATTTTTAAGAAGGAATCTGAAGAAAAGAACAAAACTGAGGAAGAGGAAGGAGAGGAAGAAGGAAGGGAATGAAAAAAGGTACGGAGACATACAGGAAGAATGGGAAAGGAAGGAGAAAGAAAAAAGATTGATAAAAAGATCTCTGCATGACTAAGAACCACAATTCACTCAAAACAAAACAAAAACCCAAAACAAAAATCTATTTGCCAAGTGCCTATGGGACACAAACATGAATCAGAAACAGTTATTATCCTAAGGAATTCACAACCTGGTGGAAAATGTCAGACACAAATTATGAAATATGAATTACACAGTCATGATTTGGTATGAGGGTTTTGACTAGACTAAGAAGTGACAAATAATGTCTGGTGTAGCTAAGGAGCTATAAAAAGGCAGTCACATCTATGCTATCCCCAAAATAAAGGAAGAATCTACTGGGTGACAGAGGAAGGGAAGAGCATTTCAAGAAGGGAGAGCATGAGCAAAGGAATAGCAGTACAAAAAAGCACACTGCATTCAGGAAACATGAGTATAATTTCATATGGCTGAAGCATATGGTATATATAGGAGACCAGGAAATAAAAGGGCAAAGGGAGATTAAGGTGAGGGGAGGAGTAGGAGGAGAAAAAGCTAAAACAGAGGAAATGGTCAGTTTCTTAAACTGTTTAAGAATATTTGTCTTAAAAATAAATTGTGTACTCACAAAGGATGAGTTTTAGTAGCAGATTTTCACTTATAAAAAAACCCTATTTTTTCAGAACACAAATATACTAATTACTGTTGTATAAATTGATAGTGCTATCAACCAATTACCATTACCTATTGATTATATCAGGTCCAGTGGACTCTCTCCTTATAGTTTGTTGAACTTATTTTGGTTTACATGAACTTGAAAGTAGGATGGCTGTATTTATCATCAAATGCTGTATGATTCATAGCTGTCATTAATTCAGATTGAATACCTCCCCCTCAACAAGCAAATTTGTACTGTATAACTACACAAATGATACATGGGCACATATGCTTTTATAAAATCAGGCATGCATACAAACTAGCTGTGAAAATCCAAGCCCCAGTCACATTCTTTTTCTAACAGTATTTGAAGTCCAAGAATCCATGCGGCTCAGTGTTAAGACTATGCTGACATCTTTTAAGCCTACTTTGTAAAATTTTCTAAATGTTACCTAAACAGTATAATTTTATTTACAAAATATTAATAGTACATGTACTAATGGGTAAGTTTGCCCTCCTAAAATTTAAGCCTATTTTATATGTGCATACATACACAGAGCCCACTGCTTGTTTTCTTTGTTAACACACTGTGGCTCTTTTTACCACTACTCTGGAAACATCCTAATTTCATTTGTTATTACTCATGTAAGACAGTAATAAGAGCAGAACACAAAGAATCAAACATGTCATTTTGTACTTTTTTTCATGTGTAAGAATCACAACTTTTTCCTAAATATATGAAAATTTTATAGTATATAACTTGTCCCAAAATGTATAAATATTTTATTAATTTTTGTATAAGGTAGGACTTGCTATTTCAAAGATTAAAGATATTTTTAAATGTAGGAAAAAAACTCACATCATCATACACATTAGCTATCATTTACATTAACACAATTCTAGTCGCTCGAGTACATATGCAAAAATAGTTTTTATACAAATGGCATCCAGTTGATACCGTTTGTGGGTTTTTTGTTTTTGTTTTTTAAAGATTTTCACTCATCTGACAGAGAGAAACATAGCCAGAGAGGGAACACAAGCAGGGGGAGTGAGAGGAGGAGAAGCAGGCTTCCCGCCGAGCAGGAAGCCCAATGCGGGGCTCGATCCCAGGTCTCCAGGATCATGACCTGAGCCGAAGGCAGCCGCCCAACCAACTGAGCCACCCAGGAGCCCCTGTGGGTTTTTTTTTTTTTTTAGTTTTTATTTATTTGACAGATAGAGACACAGCAAGGAGGGAAAACAAGCAGGGTTAAGTGGAAGACAGAGAAGCAGGCTTCCTGCTGAGCAGGGAGCCCCACACAGGACTCAATCCCAGGACCCTGAGATTATGACCTGAGCTGAAGGCAGATGCTTAACGACTGAGCCACCCAGGTGCCCCTTGTTTGTTCTCTTTAAATATAATACACTTAATTTTAATTTAATGAAAGCACAACTTCAATGAAAATACACGAACTTCTCAATTTCAATTAATATTTTCTAAAACATTAAGGTTAAAAAATTGTGAAAAAATATTAACAGACTGCAATAATGTCTTTATAAGTACATTTTTAACTAAAACATAAGAATACTCACATTCCCAACTCCAAATTTTGTAGGTATGCTATTACTCACACTGTTCAACTTTATAACAAATATATTAAATTCCATAATCATAAATTGCATAAATGTCTAGTACTGCATTTTAAATGGAGTCAATGCCAATTTTGTTATCAATTTGTTTCTTTTAATTGGCTGGATTTCATAGTTAAGGGATATTTTCTCAGGAAAACCCATGAGTGGGGCGCCTGGGTTGCTTGGTTGTTAAGTGTCTGTCTTTGGCTCTGGTTATGCAGGTCATGATCTCAGGGTCCTGGGATTGAGCCCTGCATCAGGCTCCCTGCTCAGCGGGAAGCCTGCTTCTCCTTCTCCTACTTACCCCTTCTTGTGTTCCTGATCTCACTGTCTTTGTCAAGCAAATAAATAAAAATAAAATCTTAAAAAATAAAAAGAGTTACCATGGGCATTTAGCAATGGCTGACTACTGAATTTACACTTGAGTGGTATCTTAGCTAGGAATAACATTCCTGAATGACATTTTATTTCAGAAGAGTACAGAGATTGCTAAAATGGTCTTCAGCACTGACTGCTCCTGGGGGCTTGATTTTCCTCCCTTTGAAATGATACACCCTTCTCTCTGGAGAAGGGAGAGAGAGCAAAATTCTAAAAGAAAAAAAAAATCCCTAGGACCCAAAATATTATTTTGACTTGCTGACTGTGTATTCTTTTCAAAGACAATTTCTTCATTATATATTTGAATGATTTTTCTCTTCCACATCTTCCACTCTCTACATCACACAATTACCTTAATGCTGTATCTCTGCTGGTTCTCCATATCTAATATATTCTCTGTACTTTTCTTTATCACTTTTCACCTGCATTCTCTGTGGTTATATCACACCTTTCTCCAATGTTAGTAATTAAATTTTTATCTATTGTTTTTATTCCTTGCTATTTCTACTTTATTTCTTTTCCAGTAATTATGCTTCTAGGTACTACACAGCAAGTACCTTTCTAAGGCAAGGCAACCTGACTTCCCATATGCTGAGTTCTGACAGCTTCCAGGAAATCTAAAGCAATTACCTCTGAAGGAAACTACAGTAACTGGACATACCACTCCTGAATCTTCACTATTTTACACTTTTTTTTGTTCCATGTCTAAAATTCTAATAAAAAAATACATGTAATCTATACATGTGTCAAAAGAGGAGCAGCTTAAAAATATCCATATTTTTACAAGTACTTGTTAATGTTATTTTCTATTACTTCATCGTACACATGGCCAGAATTTTACTCCAGTTAGCATTTCAAATCAATGATTATTCAGGGGAGAGAAGCATAACACTGAGAGAGACAGATGAGAAGGAGTGGGGGAGAGAGTGAGAGACAGAGAACATCGTAAGAGACGAGTTGGGAGGCAAATAAAACAGAAGTTTTATAAACAAATTAACCAAGAAATATGTAGAACAATTAAATATTTGATTTACATATGTTCCCCAATTGTAATATGCTAGAAGAGCCAATGGTGACATTATAAGGTATAAAAGAACAAAGTCGTCCCGAAGTTCAGAGGCTAAGGTTCTAGTTTGGGCTCCACCATAAGCTAGCTATATCACCTTGGGGGAAATACTCAATAAGCCATCTAATATTCTATTCCAGCTGTAAAAATGAGAGCATCAATAGAGATTACCCTTAAAATTCTTTACAGTTTTCAAATTCTATGAACGTGTAAGTAATTTATTGTACTAGATATAGCAGCAAGCCTACAAATGGCCCAGAAAGATTCTCAACTACTGTTATGCACTCTCTAGTGTAGTCATCTCCCACAGTGACTAGAGATAACCAATGTATTAACTAATACCATGTTGCCAATGAGGTATGATTTTGGATGCTAGGTCCTATAAGATGTTGTAGCTTCTGACTTTCTTAAATCACTTGCTCTGGTTGTAGCCAGATGGCATGTCATTAAACACCCAAAAATAATTCTTTTATTTTTTATTTTTTTTTAAGATTTTATTTATTTGACAGAGAGAAACACAGCCAGAGAGGGAACACAAGCAGGGGGGAGCGAGAGAGGGAGAAGCAGGCCTCCCGCCGAGCAGGGAGCCCGATGTGGGACTCGATCCCGGGTCTCCGGGATCATGACCTGAGCCGAAGGCAGCCGCTTAACCAACTGAGCCACCCAGGTGCCCATTTTTTTTTTTATTTTTTATTTTTTTTTAAGATTTTATTCCAAAAATAATTCTAAGGCAATAATCTGTTACATAGCAACAGATAATAAACTAAGACAATGGAACAATATGTTTTGATTAACTTCTTTTATTTCCTACAAAATTTAGCCCACTTCTCAAATGGGCACTGTTCAAGGAGGGAGTAAGGAGTCAGTAAGACTTATTTGTATATAAAATAAAGAATGCTTGGGGCACCTGGGTGGCTCAGTTAGTTAAGCGACTGCCTTCGGCTCAGGTCACGATCCCGGAGACCCGGGATCGAGTCCCACATCGGGCTCCCTGCTCCGCGGGAAGCCTGCTTCTCCCTCTCACTCCCTCTTCTTGTGTTCCCTCTCTGGCTGTGTTTCTCTCTGTCAAACAAATAAAATCTTATAAAATAAAATAAAATCTTATAAAATAAAATAAAATCTTATAAAATAAAATAAAATCTTATAAAATCTTATAAAATAAAATCTTATAAAATAAAATCTTATAAAATAAAATCTTATAAAATAAAATAAAATAAAATAAAATAAAATAAAATAAAATAAAATAAAATAGAAAAGAATGCCTAAGAATGCATACCTCTAACTACAAAATAGAATTTTTCTCTATATCAGTTTGGGTGTGGACCAATTCATGATCTTTTCCTTAACATTATGCCCTTTGACATCAGCTAAGCCAATAGACTCAAACTCCAATATTATAGATAGACTGAATTAGAAACTTAATGTGTCATCCTAACAGTTGCTTAAGAGATAAACTTGAATAGTATTGTATGTGGAAAATGTTATTAGATTGTTTTATATTCCGAAAATTACAATGTATTTATATGAGATTGAACTAAATACCTGAATATAGTTTATAGAATCTGTCAAGAAATGGCTGCCTGGATGGCTCAGCTGGTTAACTGGCCAGCTCTTTATTTCAGCTCAGGTCTTGGTCTCAGGGTTGTGAGTTCAAGCCCCGCACGCTCTACTTAAAAAAAAAAAAAAAAAAAAAAAATCTGTCAAAAAAGACACTTACCACCTCAAATGATGGAAATCATTTGGGGCAGAGATCTGTGATTTAACGAATTCTAAAGATCACTTGACTTTCAAAGCTAAGAAGATTTGTTAATAAAGGTCTGGGAGGGCACCTGGGTGGCTCGGTAGGTTAAGTATCTGCCTTTGGCTCAGGTCATGATCCGAGACTCCTGGGATCCAGCCCCACGTCTGGCTCTGCTCAGCGGGGGACCTGCTTCTCCCTCTATCTTTCTGCCGCTCCCCATGCTTGTTTTCTTTCTCTTTGTCAAATAAATAAATAAAATCTTTAAAGGAATTTAAAAAAAGATTTAAAAGGATATTCCTTATAAAATGATATCTTGTACTTGAGCCACAACCTTCAACTAATTGATGTTGCTCCTGTATTTTGTAAACACTAATGTCTTTACCAGCCAGAGGAATAGTCAAATAGTCACTTTGCTCATACTATTGCAGTTGATTGATTTGTAGTTAACTGTATGATCCCTAAAACCACAATTCTGCCTTTAACTTCAGGCAGGGCTACATATGTTATAAATTTGGTGGAATTACACATGCTCTTCATGAAGAAGGTAAATGCATGCCATTCACAAACCAACTAAATTTTTGAGCTTCAATATGGAAGAAAAAGTGCTATAACAGCATTTTTATTCCAACCTCCATATTCCCATTTTCTTTATGTATTCTGATTTCCTTTATACAAGTTTGCAATTAACAAATCTTTTATCTGACAGCCACTTTGATATTAATTCTTTCTTCAATAAACTTGAGTATGGTCACATACACATATGCATCTATTAGGCTACTAATATTTTAAAGCTTTGTAATATTCCACAGGGTCCCAAAATACGATCTAACTGAAAATATAGATATATCTGTGATTGATAATCTATCCAAATACATAAGAAAAAATTTTCTAAAACATTAAACTTTGGATAATTAACCATTATCTCTCTTTCCACTGCCTTAACATGCCACTTATCCTCTCTTTTAAACACACCTAAAACTTAGATATTGTTTAACTTTATTTTGACCTACAGGCTCTCTATTAAGGTCTTGTATAAAATGATCAGTCTTCACTAGAAAACTTTACTTATTCTAGGCTTTATTCCTTCCAGGAATGGGAGCCACATATCTTTCTGCAAATTTTCCTTAGATTCATTGTACATACAACCAATAGCAGCATATAAGCTAATGAGATAATTTCCTCCTTGTTCTGTAATTTTGTCTCTTTCAGACCCACTATAGCAAAATCTGAAAACTGTTTCAACCACTGCACACCATTTTAATGAATTCAGTCATCAAGGTCTGCTTTCAACTTATCATCCTATTAAAGAAATCACCATTCGCTGTTATTTTCTAAATATTTCTGAACAAAGGACAATACTCCTTCTTACGTCTTTATAAATAGTCTCTAATCAAACTTTTTAGTATGCTGGAAAAGTCCTTATAGGAATTTTATTCCAGTCCTGCATGCATGTTTGAGTATAACTGATAATTTATTCTCTCTGATCACAAATGCCAAGAGAAAAGACCTTCAAAGTTAGGCCTCAACCACTTCATGCATTAACTTATGCATAAACATATACATATACAATGTATCCAACAACTGTCTTAATGATCAATAAGAATCAATGGTAGTGCTTACATGTGACCTATAATTAACTCAATGAGTTTACTATTCCACTTTCATACAGATACAGCAGACAAGGACAGCAGGTCCCAATGCAATTAATATCCCTGCAGGCCCATCTCTTGATCTTTCCTTTTTTTCTCAAAGACTTCCTGACAATGAGATAGTTCAGAAATTCTACAGTCCTTGTTACTAACAAACATCAGTTTTTAAAATTGTAAACGATCATTCAAGCTTTAAACCTGATACATATCTACATACATATACATATATATATGTATATATATATATTTAATAATAGTATTAAAGAAGGTTTCACACTACAGCCCAGGATATACTGTATCAATGACACTCTTTACCCTACTCAGGTGAGCTGTGTAATTGCCATGGCCATACTTCAATTTAGTATCTATTCCTAAATTATCCATAATATGATTACTGTATTCTAACCTATATGTATATACCCTAAAACCACATTAATGCATCACTAGCCCTTTCATAACTGACTAATCTCTCTTACTGGATATCTCCAATGTCTAATGCATATCTTAATTACATGATTCTCATGTTCAGGGGAAGGCCAAATTAATTTTCTTGGCATAGCCTCCTATGCTATTAGGAACTTAATAAGTGCATTTAAAAAATTTTTTTTAAATTTATTTGACACACAGAGAGAGATCACAAGTAGGCAGAGAGGCCGGAGGAAGCAGGCTCCCTGCTGAGCAGGGAATCTGATGCAGGTCTTGATTCCAGGACCCTGAGATCATGACCTGAGCTGAAGGCAGAGGCTTAACCCACTGAGCCACCAGGTGCCCTAATAAGTGCATTCTGATAAATAGAAAATGATAACTTATGTGCCTAGATTCTAAGTCTAAAACTACTTCACTCTGTGATAGTAAGAAGGTTGCTTAACATTTCTGTGACCACCTATAAAGGGTGAGTGATAACTGCTCCTTTTGCCCAGGAAGATTAAATGAAGCAAATAAGATTTGAGAAGCATCTACTTTATGGTGATACACAGTATTCTCTAATTCAGCTCATAGATATTCATGTGTTATTTAATATAATGATCACAGCAATCCTAATGAGAAAGGCATTAAACGGATAGCTACCAGCAAACTTCTTTTAGCACCAACCCCTGCCACTACCTAAAGAGTAGCCATGCTTGTATTATGTGACCCTCCCTCATCCCCCCACCCCCAGTTGATTGGGCAGGATGCACACAACTGAGACAAGCTGGGCCAATTGGTTTCTTTCTCCCAGAAATTTAGAATATAAACTGAGAGCTACTATGGGGTCTCAGCTGGTCACTCAAACTGAAGTTATGTAAATCGAGGAATTGTGGGGCTCCCATGTTTGGCCATGTGCACACTAAAGCAGTGAAAAGTGATCTGCAGAAATAGGGAGAGAGAAGAATGAGGTACATATACAAAGATAATCGGAAATGAGATGAGATGAGAAAGAAAAAAAAGGAAGACAAAGAGATGACAAACAGATGAGACAGAGAGACAAAAGCTAAGAGCAAGAGAGAAAGAGAGATTAAAGATCTAGGTTTCTACCAGCTTTCTAATTCTGTTTCTAGACTTTTATAAGGTCTTAATTTGCATCCTGCCCATGTATTCTTACAAATATGTGGTTGTTTATTTCTATGAACTGAAATAAAACACCATTTTATAGTTGTCTTATGGTTGTTTATTTCTATGAACTGAAATAAAACAAAAACTGACTAAAAAGTTTAATTTCTTGGTTATAAATGAAGAAACTAAGGGTCAGAAAGGATAAGTAACTCACCTAGTTAATAATTAAATAGCAGAGATGGAATATAATTTCAGATTTCTCAGACTACAAAGCCTCAATGAATGCATGAATGAATCACTGAATGAAGTTTGACAAACCAGTATGCCAAATGCAAACACATACAAACTAAAGAATTAAATGTTGAAAAGATATAAAAGAACAGCCTAAAGTAAAATAAACTACATTTTTCACCGTAATTAAAGGTAATATATGTGAAAGAATCTAGATCCTGGACACAGGATCTATCAAGATATGAGCACTTGGGCCCAATTTACAGGTCTTCAATATCTTGACTTACTTTCTCTACTTCATTGTTTCCACCTGAACCTATCATATTTCCATTTTTGTTTCAGTTTTTAATGTTCCTAATAAGCAAACAGCAACCATGACAGATAGCAATTTACTTTCTTTAATCTTTTGAACAAGGAGTTTTAAGATCTGGTTTTAAGAAATAAAGATATATTTTAAAAAGTTTAAAGAAAACAAATGTGAAACACTTTTCTTAAAAACCTGCCTACTCTATACAACAAAGATGAGATCCTAAGTACTTAAACAAGGGGGTGGAAAGCACCAATGTTCTCTATATGCTGATTAATCATTAAAAACAGAGTTATTGTAGATGCTGAATGCATTACATTTGACTCAGAGTTCTCCTTTCTTTTTTTATGTTTATGATGTTCAGCAATCCAAATAAATTCAATATTACTTATGTTGTCTAGAGCCTATAAGTCATTTATCAGAGGTTTATTAGGTCTTCTGGATGGTTATGAATAGCAGTGTCTGTTTTTATATTTTATCACAGTGATGACTACCACAGTTACCTGACATAAAAAAAAAATATTATGGATAGTATCTTCCACAGTGACATGAAAATACTAAATTTCAGAACAATGACTATATAGTTGCTGACAAGAATTCTATATCTAGATCACACACACACACAAATCCATAATACAATGAAACCCACAACCCAAAATGGGACCCAAATATGCAAAAGGTTTTTTGTGTTTTTTTAAAGATTTTATTTATCTGACAGAGAGAAACAGAGTTAGAGAGGGAACACAAGCAGGGGGAGTGAGAAAGGGAGAAGAAGGCTTCCCACCAAGCAGGGAGCCTGATGCAGGGCTTAATCCCAGTACCCTGGGATCATGACCTGAGCCGAAGGCAGATGCTGAATGACTGAACCACCCAGGAGCTCTGCAAAAGGAATACTTTGACCAATGGGCAAAAGATAGATCAATAAAATATCAAAAAAAACAAGAAAGATGTCATCTAACCTTCAATCATAAAATCATTAGATCTGCAAATAAATGTCTATTGTATGACTTATAGAAAATATCATCCTAAGTAATATAGGGAATCAAAGATATAATAAGCATGCATCAGCATGTCTAAGATGACAGTTATCAGCTGAGAACACAGGAATGATTTTCAATCAAACACAAATGCTTCCCAAATCAATCAGTTTCATTCATTTGTTCATTCATTTATTCATCTGTCGGACATTTTATTAAAGACACCAGGCTCTGAGCAAGGCACTATAATATAAAGATGAATAAGATACAACTAACTCCCTCAAGATACTTAAGATTCAGTCAAAGAGACAACTGTATAAAAAGTTATTACACTGTGGTTAAGTAAAATGACTGGTGTTAGCCACAGGTGCTAGGAGAACAGACTGAAACACCGAAAGGGCACTGAATCCAGAGGAGTGGGAACAGGAAAGGATTCTTGAGAGAATGTGTTTTGGTTGAGTCCTAAAGCACCAATAGGACCCACTAAAAATGCTTAGGCATGGGGGCTAAATCAGCAAAACAGTAAAATGTGCAAAGGAAACAGAGGCAGGAAGCATAGTGTTTTTGAAGCACTATAAATTGCTCAATAAAGCAGAAGTTTAGAATGCAAACTAGGAATATTGAGAATAAAGGTTAGTGAAGTAAGCAGTAATCGTGAAATACCAACATCACTATAAATCTATCTAAAAATAAAATATTTTATATCAAAATATTTCAGAATAGCATAAAATTTCACATAAATTTTAAAATGAAAGAAATCATATGCATTCATCATGAATAAAATATGGATATACAACCAAAATGGGTACTCACGACTTTAAATATTACTTTAATTGGATGGAAGAAAAAAAATCCAGTTAAACTGACCATTCTAATATTATGCTCATTTCAAGGTATGGCTCTGTGGAGCAAAGTAAACTCAAGTACATCATTCTATTTCCTATACCTCAAAGGCAAATTCAATACCATGACTTTTAGTTATCAAGAGATTTTAATGGTCTCAGCCAGATATAATCGACAAAATAAACCGTTTCCTCCCAAGATAACGAAAATAAATATCTGTCCAAATGTCAATACCTTCCTTTCTGTAACCAAATTTTTCTATAAATATGCAAAAGTCCTGTTATGAAACAAAGAACTCATAAATAAGTATCGCCTTGTTGATTTGGCAATAATGGAATCATTCAAGGAAGGAAAAATGGGTAGAATGAAGATCAAGATGACTTGACATCTATCAATAATAAAACATACCAACTCATATATCACACATAGATGAACTGGATAATTCAATACACACTGAAAGTAATTATTAGTAAGCAAAGGCTTACTAATGCCATCTTATTAACTCTACGCATTAGAAGTACACATCAGATTTACCTCGACAGTTTGTTAAAATAAATTACTGAACCACATCTCCAGAGTTTATTATTCAACAGGCCTAGGAGCAGGGTCTGAGCATCTGGATTTGTAAGAAGTACCCAGGCAATGTTTATGCTACTCTCAAATGACCACACTTTGTGAGGCAGAGGTGGGGGGTGTGTGAGCATGGGTAGGAATGGGTAAAATAGGTGAAGGGTATTAAGAGTACACTTATCTTGATAAGCACTGAGTAATGTACAGAATTGCTGAATAGCCATATTATACTCTTAAAAATAATATAACACTGCATTTTAATTAAGTTTGGATTAAACAATCACCCTTTGGAAACCACTGCTTTGGGGTGGTTCCATGAAAACAAAGTCTAGTTATAAATGATTAGAGCATCATTCTTCCAATTTTTTTTAAATCGAAAAAAATTTGCTCAGATAAATACAAATAGAGTATAAAACTATTTTCAAGTTTTCCTTTACACTAAATATAACATGTAAACCATCCTGTTGCTCACTTCTAAAGTTACAAAAAAACCACTCACCAACTACAAGAGCAAATCACCATCTTACAAAGTTGTAAACGTCATTAATAATCCTAGCAGTTAAAGTCAAAGAAATGTCTCCTAGCATACTTCTTTCCTAGTGACTGAATATTTGGGGAGGAGGAAATGGAATTCGGTAAAGACAAGAGAGGCACAATAGCAACCTACATGGCATGCCCTTTAAACACCTATCCTCCTATAATAACCACTGGTTCTTGTCAATTTTTATACTTTAATGTAAAGATATGGATATAATTTTCTTTCCTTAAAGTCCAAATATGTCAGGGTGCTTCCCAAATTAATTCCAAGAACCTTCCCTTGAAGCAGTTGGATTCAGTAACCAAAAAAACCCAGTAAATAACAACCAGTTAGATTGATCAGTTAGGATGAAAAAAGAATCATCCATACAATGAATTTCTCTAGAATATTTTGGTATTAAAACTCTATAAGTAAATGCATTCCTAAAAACTTACTCTGTAGAAGGCATTATATTTAATACTGTGGAGGATACAAAGATGAATGAAATAGCCCCACTTTTAAGGTAGCTGGCACTACAGAGATTAAGATAAAACAAGTCCATAAATTCATTAACATTTATTTGAGAGAGAGAAAGGGAAAAAGAGGAGGAGGAGGGGTAGAGGGAAAGAGACAAGCAGACTCCATGCTAAGTGCAGAGCCCAATGTGGGGCTCACTTTCAGGACTCTGTGATCATGACCTGAGCCGAAATCAGATGTCAGATGCCCAAGTGACTACTAAGCCATCCAGGTACCCCAAGTCCATAAATGTTTTTAATATGGTGTCTGGTTAAAAACAAGTAGCACAAGAGATAATATTTAAAGAAGAATTAATACCAATCCTTCTTAAACTCTTTTAAAAAACAGAGGAGAGGGTGCCTGGGTAGCTCAGTGGGTTAAAGCCTCTGCCTTTGGCTCAGGTCATGATCTCAGGATCCTGGGATCGAGGCCCGCATTGGGCTCTCTGCTCAGGAGGGAGCCTGCTTCCTCCTTTCTCTCTGGCTGCCTCTCTGCCTACTTGTGATCTCTCTGTCAAATAAATAAATACAATTTAATAAATAAATAAATAAAAAACAGAGGAGAGAATACTCCAAAAGTCATTTTATGAGGTCCAAAGCTAGAAAAGGACTCTACAAGAAAATTACAGACCCGTGTCTCCACGAATAATGAATGAAAAATTTCTCAGCAAAATATGAGCAAATCTAATCCAAGAGTATGTTAACAGGAGCACAACCATGACCAAGTAGGATACCCTGGGATGCAAAGATACTTTAAAATATGCAAATTATTAAGTGTGATACACCACATTAATAGAATGAAAGATAAAAATCACATAATTATCTCAATAAATGCAAAAAAGCATTTGACAAAATACTGCATCCCTTCATATAAAAAAAATCAACAAACTGCGTGCATAAGAAACATATCTCAACATATTAAAAGCTACATAAAAAAAACTGACAGCAAATATCACAATCAATGGTAAAAGGGTGAAACTTTTCCTCTAAGATCAGGAAGAAGAAAAGGATGTCCACTCTTACCACTCCTGTTCAACATAGTAGGGGAAGTCTTAGAGCAATTAGGTAAGAAAAAATAAAGACATCCAAATTAGTAAGGAAGAAGTGATAAGATCTCTCATACAGAAAATTCTAGACTCCACCAAAAAAATCTATTAAAACTAATCAACAAATTCAGGAAAGTAGCAGGTTACAAAATCAACATACAACAATCAGTTGTTTCTATACACTAATAACAAAACATCTGAAAAATAAAAATTTTTTTTGGTATGTTACAGTTTATTTTCTTATGAAGTTACTGTCACTTGCCAGAGCATGTTTCTCATTATTTCTAAACATTTGCTAATGGGTTGGTTCCTTAGTATTGCTTGAAAGAGACAGAATGAATCCCTTATATGAATTTAAGTTGTTTCAGCTAAATAAGGTACCTTTTGTTACATTCCATTGTGCCATTGTTGCAAATTCTCTTAACAGATTCATCTTTAAAGTCAGTTGATAAAAACAGGCACAAAATAAGTTGGTATGATGTTGGCTGCAAAGGAGACACTAGTATGTGTGGTTATAAACTTTCATCCATCCATTAGTGTGTGTGGTTATACCCATCCATTTTTTTTTTTTTACTTTAAATTTATTTTTTCAGTGTTCCAAGATTCATTGCTCATGCCCCACACCCAGTACTCCATGCAATAGGCTCTCCCATCCCCCCACCCCCTCTCTCCAAGTCCCTCAGTTTGTTTTTGTGTCCAAAGTCTCTCATGTTTCGTTTCTCTCCTTGAATTACCCTACTTCCCATTTACTTTCCTTCTTCTACTGTCCTCTATATTACCCCTTATGCACCACAGGTAAGTGAAACCATGTGATACTTGACTTTTTCTACTTGGCTTATTTCACTCAGCATAATGTCTTCCAATCCAGTCCATATTGCTACAAAAGTTGGATAGTCATCCTTTCTGATGGAGGCGTAGTACTCCATTATATGTGTACCACATCTTCTTTATCCATTCATCTGTTGAAGGGCACTTTGGTTCTTGCCACAGTTTGGCGACCGTGGCCAGTGCTGCTATGAACATTGGGGTACATATGGCCCTTCTTTTCACTACATCTGTATCCTTGGGGTAAATACCCAGTAGTGCAATTGCAGGGTCATAGGGTAGCTCTATTTTTAATTTTCTATGGAATCTCCACACTGTTTTCCAAAGTGGCTGCACCAACTTGCATTCTCACCAACAGTGTAAGAGGATTCCCCTTTCTCCACAGCCTCTCCAACACTTGTTTCCTGACTTGTTAATTTTGGCCATTCTGACTGGTGTAAGGTGGTATCTCAGTGTGGTTTTGATTTGAATTTCCCTGATAGCTAGTGATGCTGAACATTTTTTCATGTGTCTGTTAGCCGTTTGTATATCTTCTACAGAGAAGTGCCTCTTCATGTCTCTTGCCCATTTTTTGATGTGTTCATCTTCTTTGTGGATGTTGAGTTTGAGGAGTTCTTCATAGATCTTGGATATCAGCCCTTTGTCTGTAGTGTCATTTGCAAATATCCTCTCCCATTCTATGGGTTGCCTCTTTGTTTTGTTGACTGCTTCTTTTGCTGTACAGAAGCTTTTTATTTTGATGAAGTCCCAGAAGTTCATTTTCACTTTTGTCTCCTTTGCCTTTGGAGACGTGTCTTGAAAGAAGTTGCTGTGGCCGATGTCAAAGAGGTTACTGCCTATGTTCTCTTCCAGGATTTTGATGGATTCCTGCCTCACGTTGAGGTCTTTCCTCCATTTCGAGTTTGCCTTTGTGTGTGGTGTAAGAGAATGGTCTAGTTTCATTCTTCTATATGTAGCTGTCCAATTTTCCCAGCACTTTTGGCTTTTCCAGCACCATTTATTGAAGAGACTGTCTTCTTTCCACTGGATATTTTTTCTTGCTTTGTTGAAGATGATTTGACCATAGATTTGTGGGTCCATATCTGGACTCTCCACTCTGTTCCATTGGTCTATTTCTCTGTTTTTGTGCCAGTACCATGCTGTCTTGGTAATTACAGCTTTGTAATAAAACCTGAAGTCAGGTAATGAGATGCCCCCAGCTTTGTTTTTTTTCTTCAGCAATTCCTTAGCGATTCGGGGTCTTTTTTGGTTCCATATAAATTTTAGGATTGTTTGTCCCAATGCTTTGAAGAATGTTGGTGGAACTTTGATCGGAATGGCACTGAAAGTATAGATTGCCCTGGGCAGTATAGACATTTTGACAATGTTTATTCTTCTGATCCATGAGCATGGAGTGCTCTTCCATCTTTTTGTGTCTTCAATTTCTTTCATGAATGTTTTGTAGTTCCTTGAGTACAGATCCTTAACTTCTTTGGTTAAGTTTATTTCTAAGTATCTTATGGTTTTTGGTGCTATAGTAAACAGAATCAATTCTCTGATTTCCCTTTTTATATTTTCATTGTTAGTGTATAAGAACGCAACTGATTTCTGTGCATTGATTTTGTATCCTGCCACATTACCAAATTGTTGTATGAGTTCTAGTAGTTTGGGGGTGTAGTCTTTTGAGTGTTCCACATGAAGTATCATGTCATCTGCAAAGAGAGA
The DNA here is from genome assembly GCA_004023965.1 of Spilogale gracilis. NCBI lineage: Eukaryota > Metazoa > Chordata > Mammalia > Carnivora > Mephitidae > Spilogale > Spilogale gracilis. The sequence continues at coordinate 38,879 of PITA01014243.1, forward strand.
GAGTTTGCCTTCTTCTTTGCCAAGTTGAATATCTTTTATTTCTTTCTGTTGTCTGATTGCTGTTGCTAGGACTTCTAACACTATGTTGAACAGTAGTGGTGAGAGTGGGCATTCTTGTCTTGTTCCTGATCTCAGAGGGAAGGCTGTCAGTTTTTCCCCGTTGAGAATGATATTCGCTGTGGGTTTTTCGTAGATAGATTTTATGAGGTTGAGGAATGTTCCACTCACTATAGCAGCAAAACAATAAAATAAGGAAGTAAAAGATTTTTACACCAAAGAAGACACAAATGAAAAGACAGTGCATGTTCATAGATAAGGAGAATTAATATTATTAAAATGTCCACACTCCCCAAAGTCATCTATAGATTCAATGCAATCTCCACAAAAATTCCAAAGGCATTTTTCACAGAAACAGAAAAAACAACCCTAAAATTAGTCTGGAACCACAAAAGATATAATAGCCAAAACTAGCTCACGAAGGAAGAGCAACACTAGAGGCATCACACTTCCTGATTTTAAACTATCCTGCAAAACAGTATGTATAGTAATCACAATATTATAGTACTTTACTGCAAAACAGTATAGTAATCAAAAAGTATGGTACTTGCATAAAAGACACACAGACCAATGGAAAAGAACTAAGAGCCCAGAAATAAACCCTCACATATTTATTCAACTGATATTTGATAAGGGAGTCAAGAATACTCAGAGGAAAGGATAGTTTTTTCAATAAATGGTGCTGGGAAAACTGGATAATCACATGCAGAAGAATGAAATTGGATCCTTATCTTACATCACTAACAAAACTAACTCAAAATAGACTAAGGCCTTAAGAACTGAAACCACAAAACTTCTGGGAGAAAATACAGGGGAAAAGCTCATTTATGTCAGTCTTGGAAATGATTTTTGGATATAATACAAAAGTATAAGCAACGGAAGAAAAATTAGTAAGTGGGGACTACATCACCTAACTTAAAAGAAAAATAAAAAGCTCTTCACAGGAAGGAGAGCTGGTTTAAAAATGGGCAGAACTAATTAGACATTTTTTGAAAGAATACATACAAACTGCCAACAGGCACATAAAAAGGTGGCTGACATCACTATCATGGAAAGGCATATCAAAATCATCTATGTTAGAATGGCTATTAACAGAAAGACAAGATGTAAGAAGTATTCACAAGGTTGTGAAGAATAAGGAACCTTTGTGCATTATTGGAGGGAATGTGAATTAGTACAGCCACTATGGAAAACAGTATGGAGGTTGACAAAAAAAATTAAAACCAGAACTATCATATGATTTAGCAATCTCACTTTTGGATTTAAATATCCAAAGGAAATAAAATCACTATTTTGATTAGGGATGAATCCTGAGGACATTATGTTAAGCAAAATAAATTAGAGTATGACAATTACTATATAATCTCAATTAGAATCTAAAAAAGTCAAACTCCAAGTAACAAAGAGTAGATTGGCTGTGGCCATGAGGAGAGGGATGAGGGGGATGGAGGAAATGGGTGAGAGTGGTCAAAGGACACAAACTTCTAGTCAAAAGATAAGTTGTGGGGATCTAATGTACAGCATGGTGACTGTGGTTTATATCATATTATATACTTGGAAGTTGCTAATACAGTAGATCTTAAAAGTTTGTACCACACATACACACAATTAAGTAACTAACCTTACTGTAGTAAACATTTCATAATATATACATATACCAAATCATCACACTTCACAACTTAAATTTACATAATGTTATGTGTCAATAATATCTCAATAAATCTGGGGGAAAAATACAATATCCCAAAGGAAACAGTAATATTAAGCTATTTAAAGCCAGCTTTATTTACAATAAAAGGCACTTTATTAGCTAAGAAGACTCCAGAAATAGTATTTCATTGTTTGAATTAATATACACGAAAATGTGAAATATCTAGAAATATTAGAAAGCACTTTATGAACAACATGTAAGAATCTAGTAAACCCAGTAGTCTATAATCTTTGGGATGGTGCATTAGGCTTAGGTTCCAAAACCATAATGTCCAAGGACTGATTCAAATAGTCTCAGATATCTGAACAGAAGACTGACCAAATCCAGTAGTTAGAATAATGCCACAACCGCCTTAAGAAAACCTTTTACAAGAGGTATTGCAAGAACACCTAAAAGGATAGAGAATTACAGAATAGATTGTGTGACTGTTTTTGCACCTGCTTATTATTTTTCTATATTGTGGCAGAATTCAATCCAAGCCTTGCCTTCACTGTAACATATTAAATGTTGGCCAAAAAATGAGGGAGGAAGCCTATCTTCCTCACTGACCTCTAGGTAGGGGAAGCTATAGCTATCAAAAGTAAGAAAATAATAATGATCAACTGGTATAGGTAGTTTGCAACCAATCTTCCATGTGTGTGTGTAGTATATAACACTAATAGTATTGTAGAGAGATATACTCTCCAAAATGTTGGGAAGCCAGAGGCATATTTATTACTGAGGTATCTTAAAATGAATTTTGTTTTCTTAAGGATCAGAATAGCGCTTTACCAGCTCAAGAACTTACAGACCCCAAAGCTGGTATACATTCCCTGAAATGGAAATGCATAGACTATTTGCATACATTCTTCCAAAAAGATGATGTTAGTTCCAGGTATAAAAAGATTACAATATAACCACAAATGACCTTAGAGCTGACAAGACAATACCTTGTGTGGACAATTGCACAGGCAGTTTATGGGACTCTAAAGGGCCAATGGAAGCTACATTTGGACATATTACATATATCCCATGTGGACCACAGCACTTCTAAAAAGCTTATGTGTGGTTGACCAAATAACTTAATCTAATCTTATAGCATATGGTTTCTTCCTATGGATCCATGACCCACATGAAAAGCTACAAGTAGTGATCATAGAAAACTTCTGTGCCAAATGTGCCACTTGTATTTATTTATACAGATTATAAACTATTACTACAGTTAAGTTTAACAAACTATTAAACATAGGCCCTATATGCTTATACAGGTGTATCTATATAATTTAAAGATGTAATGATTAAAATGGCCATTTTTAATATTGGTATATGGGAACCGCAGATCACATGTAACAATTACAGAAGTAATTATAGTATATTTTGGTCATTATTGGTAGTAAAAGAGAGTCTTGAGTAAATACTTAAAGAGGAACTTGAAAAGTATAAAAAACGACAGTGTTGGCAGTGTACTGAAAATTAGATATAACTTTATATTTCCTTGGAAAATTCTATTTGATTCTGCTACTGACTTGAAAAAAATGATTAAGTCACTTACCTTCTGTACATATCGTGGTAAGAGATAGTATTTTCAAAGTGCTACCAAATACAAATGAGAATTAATATGATACTTCTGAATGTCCCTTGGCACTTAGCACTTAGCACAGATTTAGTATTCTGATTTTATTAGGGGAGCCTCAGTTTCTCTCCAAGCCTTATTAGGATTTCTTACACATTTCTGATGTGAAACATCTCTGTCAAGCAACACCTTTTGCATACAGTTTAAAAAAACAGAAGATTGGATTAAAATCAAGCTTTTTTATTCGAACCAGCAACAGCAACAAGAAAAGCACAGTATGCTATTTTATATTTCCTCCTCGCCAGTGTAATCCACAGGCTAACTATAATATTTTGAAATCTTTTTAAATTTATTCTCCTTCAGCCAGCTTTGTCTAGAATACTGATCTCTGAAACTAAATAACCATTTTCTTTCACCATTTTAACTGAATGAATTATAAACTGTCAATGTGACAACTGCAAAATCGAAGGTCTTCATAGTGAAATAAAAGTCTGCCTAAAAGAAATATGAAAAATAGAAAAGTTATTTTCTAAACAACTACTAGATTATGTACCATCTCTAAATCAGGTAACACTGAAATTGAGGATTATAACCATATTTCCTGTTATTATTATCTTCAATTATCAAGAAGTGCTTAGAGCTATTATCAGCTCCAGAATACAAAGGATACTATGTAAAAAATGTTTAATCCAGCTCCTAAACTCAACTATTCATACATTTTAAAATATTCACCTTGTCTCTATGGCATTTATATATGGAAAATAACTAGAACAAAAAGCTTAAATTTTTTCAAATGAAAAATTATTTAAGATTTTTCTATTTTTATTCTGTATTTTATTTTTATTTTTATTACACCACTCTCAAAGGATGATCCATTCTTCCCTAGAGACCTTTCTAGGTGGTGATAATTAATAATCAAAATTCCTGCATTTTAAATAAAGCTTAGGATGGGGATTATAATTCTTATAACTAAAAGTATCAATCAGCTAAAAATATATAAAAATTTAGTCATGAGAACCAAATTATAAGGAATAAAGCCAATTCTATGCTCCAATTCAACCTACTGTATTATTTAACTATTTTGTCTGTAAAGACATACAGATCTATGAAATGTGATCACCTATCCCAATCAACTTTTTTTATAATTTTGATGCTAGGCCAACAGGGCTTAAGTAATTTTCTCAAGGTAAAGAGTTACTCTAAAGAATACATAGGTTTCTGAATTCCAATCCATTGTGCTAAACATCTGACATAAGAGAATCAAGTATATAAGGCCATATACTTTTTAGATTACTACCTACCTACCATTAGCTAAAACTAGATTATCAACTACCATTAGCTAAAATTATTACTTATTGATGAACTACTAATACAAAGGATGTCTTCTCAATAAGCTTTCAATATTGCAAAATAGAGACTATGATTGCCATTTTACAAGTGAAAAACCTGAAGTTCAAAAAGATTGTAAATCTTTTTTAGGATCATTTAGTAGGTAGTATACTTGAGATCTAAATCCAAATTTGAGAAACTCACACTCCTTTCATTTCACCAGACTGCTCCTTTATAAACATACCCAATTTCTTACCCATAAGTCCCATTTAAGCTCTAAATATAAGCTGCTTCAAGAAGGCAGATCAATGAAAACATGGAATAGTTGAACACAGAGTAAAAGCATAATGAGGAAATCAAAAGTATATAAAGATTTAAAGTAAGCAAAAACATAAGAATAATATCAATAATTGGACTCTGACTTACTTTCAAAGCATGTCAATACTCACATGCAATATGCATAACAACTTAGAGACTAAGAGAAACAAGAGCCAAAAATGAGTACATTCTGATTCATACAAACTTTTGGTCAGCAAATTTTGTATAAAGGGCCAGAAAGGAAATTGTTCAGGTTTTTTTGGCTCCATATAGCCTCTGTTGCATGTTCTCCTTGGAATTTATTTTTTCTCCAATCTTTAAAAATGTAAAACCATTCTTTGTTTGGGAGCCATTAAAAAAAAAAAAAACTAAAAACCAAAAAACAAAGAAATAAGGGAGTGCTGGATTTGTTCCATAAGCCATAATTTCCCATTTAAAGCCAAGCACACACAAAAACCCCCAAGGGATCCAACTATCTTCAGCAAGTGAGCTACTATAATGATCCCCAGTAAAAAGGTAGTCAAATTTAATTCACACTTGAATAGTCTGTGATTATTCATATGAAAGCTATACTTACTTGTTTGTGCTTAATTGTTGACTAATTCTGATTATAGTGTTATCTATATTTTGAAAATTCAATTAAAAAGTATTCATCAAAAATACCTGCTTCCAAATCAACAGTGATAACTTGTCATTACATGAACAAAAGGATAAACCATCCACAATGGGAACTTCCACATTTACACTTAAAAAGTGAATGTCCATGTTTGAAAGATTATATATGCATACATATAATTACGGGAAAAACACAACACTACATAAAATAGAAGGCAAGCTCAAAATAATCCCTGATTACAGTAATGTAAAGTAAATTTTATCACCCTACTTTTGCCATGTTCAATCACTCCCAGTTGGATAGAAGGAAGGAAGTGTCCCACTTAGAAATTAAGCAACACACTCCTAAATAACCTATGGGCCAAAGAAAAAAATAATAGAAATTTGAAAATATTTTAAGTTCTTAATTATTTCAATTACAATTAAATAGGACATTGTCAAAACTAGTGGGATACAACTTAAAACTGTACTTAGAAATTTAAAGTTCACCAGATATATATCAGAAAAGAAGCAAGATTTATCAATGATATACAATTCTTTCTCAAAAAGCTTTCAAAACCACAGCAAAAACCAAAAACAAACACCCACACACGAAAAAGAGACTATAAGAAATTGTCAAACTAAGAAATCAATGGAAAAAGACATAAGATTAGAGAAAAAAAAAATAAAAAAAAAACCAACCAGACTAGTTCTTTGAGAAAACAAATGAAATTGATAAACTCTTAGCAAGATAAAATGAGAAAACACAAATAATCAGTATCAGGACTGAAAAAGGGGACATTACTACAGGTATTACAAGTATGGAGAAGAAAATTAGAAAGGCATTATGAACAACTTAATGTTTAAACATTTGACAATGTTGATAAAATGGACACATTCCTTGAAAAACACATCTTACCAAAACTGATATAAGAAAAAACAGAAAATCTGAATGGGCCAATTTCTATTAAAAAGAACAAATCCAGAATTTAAAACGTTTCCACATGCCCACTTTCACCCCCAACTCAAATTGTGCACCCTCCACCAAAGACTCTAGACCCAAATGGCTTCCCTGGTAGAATCCTAACAAAGATTCAAGATAGAATGAGTACCAATTTTATACAAACCCTTCCTGAGAATAGAATTGGGCCTGCATAACCTTGCTCCAAAACCCAAAAGACATCATAAGAAGGAAAAAGTACAGGTAAATATGTTGTTAACATAGAAAAAAATTCCAAAATAAAACACTGACAATTTTAATCCAACAATATATTAAAAAGTTAGTAAAAATTTCAGGGAGATATAGCATCTCTTTGTCAGACTGGGAAGGCTAGGAATCTTGACTACAAATCTCACTAAGATGTTCTCACATAGGGAAGCAGTGCTGTCCCTAAGGGAAAATTAGATACTCTAAACAGCATTAAGTAATAATGGATGCAGAGTTGCAAAAATAAAAGCCATATATATATAAAGGAAGGTTGTAGGTAGATGGCAGGTGCTCTACATTCCAGTCCATTCACTTGTTCTAGGAATATAAGAACACTCTTTACATGAGAGATCAACAGTTACAGATAAGAGAGACTAGAGCAAATTTTCCAATCAACCAATAGGAACAAAGGCATCCCCCACTTTCTAACACCAGCTTTTCAGATAGAGGTAAAATACGATCTGTGAAACATTACATCAGTTTCCTTTCTACTCATATCAGTGTTCCATGCTTCTGTTGCCTCAGTCAAATTTTTCCACCAGAAGAGTCATGCTTTGGCTCTAATCCATCTGGAAAAATTACTACATAGCTCAGAAAAACAGATAAGCCATAAATTAATTATACATTCTTTGTGATTTGTAAGTTTAGTTTATAGCTACCATCTAAATTCCAGAAGACATCTTTTTGGTTTTCCTGGACCAAACAAACAACCTTATTAATTGGTCACAAAGTCACATTTGAATTTTTTTAAGTTGTACTATCAAAAATAAATGGACCTCAAACAAAAAGGATTTAAGTTAAAAGGAAGACTGCCAATTAACTCTTTAGATTTTACAAATTCTATCCAGTTCTGACATCTGGACCACTTAAGGTTCACTGCCCAAGGGATTTCCAAACTAGTTTCAGTAATTTTCTTTTTTCTTTTTTTTTTTTTTTTAAAGATTTTATTTATTTGACAGAGAGAAACACAGGCAGAGAGGGAACACAAACAGGGGGAGTGAGAGAGGGAGAAGCAGGCTTCCCGCCGAGCAGGCAGCCCGATGTGGGGCTCGATCCCAGGCCTCCAGGATCATGACCTGAGCTGAAGGCAGTCGCTCAACCAACTGAGCCACCCAGGCGCCCCAGTTTCAGTAATTTTCTAGGTATTTTCTGCTAAATGTCAGCCCTGAGTGAGAGGCAAAGTGGCAGATTCAAATTCCAAGAAGCAAAGATTCTTTGAACTGACAGTAACTTCACATTATTAAAGGTTGAAATAAAACAAACATGAAGCATGGAAAGGCATTCCTATAGGCTGAAAAAGTGATCATCTTTTAAGTTTTTAAAAGAAAGCCTACCACATGTTTACCTAATGTGCTGGCCATTAACAAGTAAGAAAGGAATGTCTGGGGAACATCAAATAAAAGCACTGAAAAAACATGGGAAAATAAGCAAATGTACCTTGGTTACCGAGCTAACATATTCAATCATTAATTTAACCTTAGAGGTCAGCAAAACCTCATGTCTAGATTAATACTATGTTTCCTAGTCAGTGAGGCACATGCCCAAATCCATCTGAAAATCTAAATCTTACTCAAACATTTTTAGTGTGTCATTCCTCTGCTATAAACCCAACCATAGTTCCCTATTACCTATCAACAAAATCTAAACTAAACTCTAGTTGTTAGACCAGGGCGATTTGACCTAAACAATTACTTCCGGAGATGAGAATGGTGAGTTAAATATTCTATGTAGTTCTTCCCTCTATTTCCTGAATATAGAGTGTCCCTTTCACATACATACACTAACAGAATGTGGCAAAATTTGCAATGTGTGACTTTTGACACTTGGCCTCAAAAGGACTTGCAGTTTCTGCTCTTGCCCTCTTGAAACACTACTATGTAAGAAACCTGGGCTTTCCTGTTTGGAGAAGCCACATGGAAGAGAAACAAATGATGGTCATAGCTAATCATCAAGCATGTGAGTGAGCTCATCGGGCCTGCCTTTCCACAATGCTTCAGCCACAAGAGTGACCCCAAACTAGAAAAGCAACCCAGTTGAGGACAATACAAATTAAATAATCAAGAAATAAAATTGTTGGGGCACCTGGGTGGCTCAGTTGTTAAGCGACTGCCTTCGGCTCAGGTCATGATCCCGGAGACCCAGGATCGAGTCCCACATCGGGCTGCCTGCTCGGCGGGAAGCCTGCTTCTCCCTCTCTCACTCCCCCTGCTTGTGTTCCCTCTCTGGCTGTGTTTCTCTGTCAAATAAATAAAATCTTTAAAAAAAAAAAAAAAAAAGAAAAGAAATAAAATTGTTTTAAGCCACAGAGTTCTTATCATATATACATGTATATTTAAAATTTTATAGCTAATCCCAATTTTTAAAAAGAATGTAATAATAAGAAAACAAATTTAATAAGAAAACTCAATTTTTAAAAATGGGTGACAGGAGCACCTAGGTGGCTTAGTTAGTTAAGCGGCTGCCTTCAGCTCAGGTCCTGATCCTGGGGTACTGGGATGGAGCCCTGAACTGGGCTCCCTGCTCTGCAAGGAGTTGGTTTCTCTTTCTCCCTCTGTCCCTCCCCCCTCCCCACACCTTCTGCTCATGCTCTCTCTCTCAAACTCCCTCAAATAAATAAAAAATAATAAAATAAAACAAAATAGGTTATAAATGTGTACAGACCCTCACTAAAGAATGGCAAAAAAGGACAAGAAAAAAAATGTTCAACATCATTAATCATTATGGCAATGCAAATTGAAACTACATTGAGATAAGACTACATATCTGTTAAAACAGCTAAAATAAAAATAACTTATAATAGCAAATACTAGCAAGAGTGAAAGCAACTGGAAAACTCTCAAGCTTTGCTAGTAGAAATGCAAAATGATTTAGGAGCAATGGAAAACATTTGGGCAACTTCTTAAAAAAATTAAACATATACTAAAATGATTCAGCAATCCCACTGCTAGACACCTACCCAAGAGAAATAAAAACTTACATTCACACAAAAACCTACAATGCAAATGCTGTAACAGCTTTGTTCATAATGCCAAAAAACAGAAACAATGCTAGCATCCTTCAACTGGTCAACACATTAAAAAAGAAAGAAAGACAAAGAAAGAAAGAAAAGAAAGAAAAGAAAAAAAAGAAAAGAAAGAAAAAGAAAGAAAGAAAAGAGAAAAAAGAGAATAACACTGTGATATGTCCATACCATGGAATACTACTAAGCATTAAAAAGAAATTAAAATAATAGGAAAAAGGAAAAAAACTACCAATTCACACAACAGCATTAATGAATCTCAAGTACGTTATAAATGAAAAAAAGCCAGACTCAAAAGGCTATTATACCACATTATCCTATTTATATGATATTTTTAGAACAGAATAAAATATAGGACAGAAAACAAATCAGTACCAGGGAAAGAAGGTAAGGCTAAAATATGACTACAAAAGGGCACAAAAGAATTCTGGTGGGAGGTAAAATCTTATATAATTTGACTGTGGTGGTAATACATGACTATAAGCATTTGCCAAAATTCATAGATCTATGTGCTGAAAAACGTGAATTTTACTGTATAGAAATTATTCATCAATAAATCAGAATTAAACACAGACACATACAGAACTTCCCAAACACTGTATTAAATATTTGCATCCCTCAAAATAACAATTATTTTTTTCTAAATGTGTAGTACAATCAATAAAATTAGGAAATTCTAGCTGGAGGATTGGTTAATTGATTGTTAATTGAATGAATCAATCATTCATTCATTCATTCATTCATTCATTCATTCATTTATTTGACAGAGAGAAACACAGCCAGAGAGGGAACACAAGCAGGAGGAGTGAGAGAGGGAGAAGCAGGCTTCCCGCCGAGCAGGAAGCCTGATGCGGGGCTCAATTCCGGGTCTCTGGGATCATGACCTGAGCCTAAGGCAGCCGCTTAACCAACTGAGCCACCTAGGCTCCCCAGTTAATTGCTTTTAAAACTATTTAACCTAACTCTTAAACACTGTAATTTCAAGCTTCTTTCGAAATTCAATCTATATGCTTCATCCCAAAGAAATGACCTAGGTTTACTCCTTTTTAGTCTAGCTTACGAACGCATTTTCTTCTGAGAAAAAGACATAGCAAATTGGGTATACAATGTCACAGTAAGAGGAAAAAATCACTAAGGCCAGTAGCACATCTACTATTGTTCCTTTTATGTCAGGGGCTCTAAAATGCAATCCCTTTGCCTGAAACACAAATGGCCCTACCAGTAAAGTTGATAGAAGGGCCCGAGGAAGTTTACTTCCCTAATGAGGGAAAAGAATTACTTATTTATTTTCCTAAAATTATCTCTATATAAAAATGGACTCAGTCTGTTTTCAGATTGTATTTACAGTATTTAGCATGACATACTGTCTCAGTTCTTACAAGTTGTCTCTACATTTGAATGTAGTAGTTGAGAATTTAATTTCAACACAAAAGAATACAAAGAAAGGGACCTAAGAGACTCAAAGATTATTCTGCAGAAGAAACAACTATTATTAAAGGCAAGCTTTCTTTGATACAATAAAAACAAGACACTTGGCAGTCAGAAATAAGCCAAATGAAGTATCAGTATTAAAGTCGGAATAAGGAGAAAAATAACTGTTTATGAGCCTAAATTGTTAAAAAGCAAAATATTTTACAAGGATGTAGAACAAAATTTTACTATAATCAAAGACTTTTAGTTGAGATTTCTGAATCACTGACTTCTCTCTGTTTTCTCTTCACAGAAGCAATCCACCTCATCAGAGTCCAGACTGTTGAGTCATACTGCCAGGATGCAAAGTAAGCTCCATCACTTGTGAAAGTATAACCTCAGGAAAAATTAAATTCCTTAATATTCCTTTGATTCCTCATCTGTAAAATGGTTAGGAAAACAGTACCAGCATCTCATAAGGAAATTTATGAAAACCAATGAGATAATCCATGCAAAGCTCTTGGCACTGTATCTGGCACATGATAAACTCTCCATCAATGGTAGCTATTACTACCTCTAAATTATCAATCTTTGAATCTCGTAACAAATAGAATGAGACGCTACTGAAAGACCACTTTCTCCATGATACTCCCAAGCTCCCACCCAAAAGGTAGTAAAAATGATATATAAATTCAAGAAGTTATCTGTCCACTTTCTAATTTCTGCTTATTTTTTATTTTACCACATCGTACTACTACAAATGACAGGAATAATTTTTCATTCATTGTGTAAAATTCTTAACACCTAGTTTTATCTTTCATAGAATAGAAAAGGGCCAAAAATATTATTATGGTTTAGAAAAAAGTTGGGAGAAAGAAGTTTAAGTTCTAAAGAAAGAATGCAAGGACAGTGGTGGTAGGGAGGTGGGGGAATGGGAGAATGAGAGAAGTCTTCTCTAAAGCCTTGAGAGTATGTGACTCTACCAACTATATTCTTCATTCAGAGTGCTCCTCAGCTTCCACAATGGAGCACTCTCCTCTCTCCTTCCCCATCCATTCTGAAGGCTCTGCACAACAGGATGTTTTCACTTTCTACTCCTTAATTTATTTTTTCTCAAAAAGAAATGAACTCTGTGCTCTTTCTCTCTCTACCTCTTCCCTTAGGGTCAATTACCACCTCTAGAGTAATGACAACTCTTTACCCCAAATCTTCAAATGCTGGCTTAAGAAACAGCAAGCACTAACTAGTTAATCCCCTCATATATAAAGCAGAGGAATTAGAATTTAGGAATTATTTGTTCCCTGAAAATATAATATTTTATTTTTCCAAACAGCTGAAGCCTTCTAACATATATGTCACATTTTTTAATAGACTAGACGCTTAACAGCAACAAGTCCCTAGATTCCAGATCCAGTTGTTTCATTTAGCAATGAATTTTTGTTTCTTCATTTTAGTAAGTTATAATGTCTTTGTTACTGTCCATATAATAAAAATCTTAATATGCACTAATTTAAATCATAGAACGTTTGTATTTAATGTATTAAAATTACCAAAATGCTGAAGCTAACTGTAAATGAAATATAAAAACAAATTAAATGATATGGTTTTTCTATATTAAAATTCATATATAAAATAGGATTTGACACTCTGGAAAAATTCTCTATGTTAAATATCCAGAGATATCACTGGTTTAAGAAGTATGTCACTAACATAATTAAATTTTTACAAAAACAGCAGTTTAAAGAAATCATTTAAGTAATTTTTTAATAGATGAATGAAGCCCTGCAACTAAAAACAAAATATAGGACTTTATCACTTTTTCTTCAGTTTTTTAGAACCTACCGGAGAGATTCAGCCATTCGCCTCAAGTCTTCATTTTGCTGTTTTAAGCGTTCAAGCTTTGCCAGAATCTTGGACAGTTCTCGGCTAGAGTGATCAGGGTGGTCATTATCTCGTACCAAGTGACCACCTATATAAAATAGCAAAGTCCCCCAGGCAAAAAGAATGAGCATAATCCAACGCCAGGAACCAGTCCATGGCCGCATTTTCAGATTTTCAACTCACTCCCCTGGCTTCCTGGAGCTCAAAGAATTGAAAACATTGTAACTCTGTTTCTAGCTAGTTCAAAAGTAGTTGCCTTCTGTTGTCTGGTAGTCCTGTAGTGAATCTTTCGAAGAGACCCTCCTGGTCCTATGAGTAGGAAGCTTTGTTGTCCTGTGCTTCATGGACTCTATATGCTGTGGAAAGAGTAAGAAATGTATTTAAATTACTTAGGATATGCAAAATAGCATAGGCTGAGATTCATGGAGTTAAAAGAAACATTGGTGTTGACTGGTCAACAGGATAACAAATAATCTAACAGCCCAATAATAAGTAAAAAAGCAAAAGTTTTTACATCTGCATATCAAATCACCCATGTATACCAGGGCTATACCAAATAAATTAATTAGCTCTAAGCTTGGAAGTCCTCTACGTGCCATGATCACTTTTCCTTCTTACATCACTGTGCAACAGATACCACATGGAGATCAAAAGACTATATTTGAATAAGCAATCAAAACCAAACAAAATATATTCAATCACATATTTTGGCCCAATGTTTCCATTACCTCAAACAGTAACATGTTCTCATTCCTCTAAGATCTCAATTCTATCTCCCCTCCATCTCACAGCTCGGCTGCCATTACACTATTTAACTCTGCAGGTGCAGGCAAATTGTCAATGATAAAATTCTAAAAGTGCATATTAGCTAAAGGAAAGCTTGTGGCAGCCATTAAACAGCTGGTAACCACTCCAAATATCACAAGCAAAGATTCATATAGATTAGGCTAGGTTATCCCTTCCTTGAATTTATTTAAAAATACCAATAACTGCAATGTAAGTCTATACTAATAATATCTTAGTCACTGTGCATCTTAAGTTACACATGCACATGCTTTCTCAGGCTTGGCTGTGGGTTTCATTTGTCACCTCATCATCAGGCTTAAAATTCCCTTTAAAAGCAAAACAGCTTTTCCCCCAAAGAAAAAAAATTACAGGCAAAGATATAATTTTAACACAATTTGATAATTCCAGAGCTATATAAGGCACAGTGTTCCTTGTAAAAAAAGAGAAAAGACAAGAAACAGTTTCTATATTGAAGACTGATGTGATGAGCACCTGAGCATTAATTAAGCAGTTATTAAAAACTAGTCAGGGGGCGCCTGGGTGGCTCAGTTGGTTGGGCAACTGCCTTCGGCTCAGGTCATGATCCTGGAGGCCCAGGATCGAGCCCCACATCAGGCTTCCTGCTGGGCAGGAGGCCTGCTTCTCCCTCTCTCAGTCCCTCCTGCTTGTGTTCCCTCTCTAGCTGTGTTTCTCTCTGTTGAATAAATAAATAAAATCTTTAAAAAAAAAAAAAAACTAGTCAGTTTTATTAAAAACTAGGCAGAAATTTAATAAAATTTTTAATTTTATTAAAAATTAGTACAGAGCTGCTATTTTCCTACTATTGAACCTCGAATCTCAGCTGTTTTCAAGTATTCAAAGAAAAGCAAATCTCTTCAAACAAGTGTTCTACTTCCTTCCTATTCCTATACTACTTTTTTCATTGTTACTGGTTTATACTAGTTAATGAAAAGAATGAGAAGAATTGTACTTACTGACAACTGTTTGAAAACCAACTAAAAAAGCAAAAATCCAAAAGAAAACTTGGCATTAATAACTGTGCTTAAGCCTATTGAGAACATTCTTGTTAGGGACTCCACTGTTCATTCGTGTCTCCCTCAAAATCCTTTCCCAAAATGCTGTTCTTCTCATATCAGGTAACCTCATCTATTCATGAAAACATAAGAATTAAGGACTATTCAACCTTTAAGGTCAAAGATCAGTCATAAGATGTCATATGTAGAAAAAATGCAGATATTCACGGCTTTCTGGTTAAAAAGCAAGTTTTAAAAAAATGAATCCATTTGGATGGTCTAAGGGATGGATTTAATTCAGTAAGTCAACAAAAGAAGCTTAACTATTAACATTTGAGTTAATACTACTGCTTGTGACAACCTATGTAACACTATAAATTGCTATTATAACATATGTCAACCTATCACATAGTCTAGTTAATTCTAAGCTATAACAATAAGATATTAAATTTTTAAAAACGATTTTATTTATTTATTTGAGAGAGAGCACCCACCCATATGGGAGTGGAGGGTGGGAAGAGGAGGGTGAGGGAGAGAATTCCAAGCAGACTTCAGGTTGAGCACAGACCCATGCAGAGATAAGCTCTCTGATCTCTGACCTCAGCTGAATCCAAGAGCTGGACGCTCAACCGACTAAGCCTGGTGCCCTAAGATTTTAAATATTTTATTCTATGCCTTCAAAGCAAAAGTTAATGTAGAAAGATAACTGTGATAAATGAAAGATAGCTTTCTAGATAAGAAGCATTTAAATCATCAACAGATGAATGGATAAAGAAGATGTGGTACATATATACAATGGAATACTATGCCTCCGTCAGAAAGGATGAATACCCAACTTTTGTAGCAACATGGACTGGACTGGAAGAGATTATGCTGAGTGAAATAAGCCAAGAAGAGAAAGTCAAGTATCGCATGGTTTCACTTACTTGCGGTGCATGAGGGGCAAACTG
>PITA01014244.1:0-10611 GCA_004023965.1 Spilogale gracilis
GACCCTCCAATTTGTTTCTACCTTTTTGCCGATGTTCTTTGTCTCTCGTGGCGGTCCAGAAGTGGGAAATATCACATTTCAGGCTGGTTTCATGGGTGTTCACGGTGGTCTTGTAGTGGTTTTTTTTGTTGAAATTCAGCTCTCTTCAGGGAACTCCCTGAAATGCGGTCACCTGGCCTTCCGCCATCTTGACCCTCTCAATATTGAATATTTGAATATTAACACAAATGTGTGTGAGAGAGAGAGAATGCACAATGTTTTACAGGGATTAGAAATTGCACAGGATATCATAGATTTGCCCTTTACAATATGGTAGCCACCAGCCACACACAGTTATTTAAATTTAAATTAGTTAAAAATGAAAGATAATTTTAAATTTATTTTTTCAGTCACACTAATCACATGGAAAGTACTTGACAGTCACATGGGGCTAGAGATGAACATAATGGACAATACAGATATAGGACATTTCCATCATTGAATGAAGTTTTAGTGAGTAGATCTGGTGTGGACATTCATTCATTTATACACTTATTTTTACTCATTTATTTTTGTTTCTTTACACCACAAACATTTATTAAGTACCTACCGTGTGCCAAGCCCTGGGCTAAGCCATGGGATAAAATGATAACCAAATATAGATATTGTTCCAAATGCCATGAAACTTACATTCATATGGGATAAACAGACACTAACTAAATGTTCATGCAAATAAAGTTAAAACTAAAAATATAGTAAGTGCTAAGAAGGAGACGCAAGGGGTGTAATTTTAGAGGGAGAAGACTGATCTACCTAGGAAAGATGACTCTAGGGAAGTTACCATTGACATGAGATACAGGATATGCAGAAGCTGGTTAAGCAAAGAGGGAACAAAGTGTAATGAACAGACAGATGATGACGTGGAAAGGCTTTGTGGCCAGGAGTGCCTGGAGAATGTGAGGGAGAAAAGGTCAGTGTATGGGAACTGGTAAAGAGAAGGGAAATTTGATTAAAGTTGAGCCTGGTCCATATTATTGACACCTTATAAACCATGTAAAGAGCTCGTCTTTACCCAAAAAGATATGGAAAGTAATTTTAATCAGAAAGGTGGTGTGGTCAAATTTGTGTTTCAAAAAGAGTCTCTCGGTACAGTATGGAGAACTACCTACCATATGGGCAACAGTAGAAGAGAGTAGTTAGAAAACACATCCATGCATGTTTCCATCTCTCCACCTGCCACCTCTAGTTTAAATATAGGTGGGAATATTATAATTTAACAACAAAAAGCATCCATAGTAACATGGCTAAATTTTTTAAAGGAGTTATTATGATAGAAAACAAACTTGTTTTCTATCATACAAACCTTAAACTTGTGGATATGATAATTTCATAACATGTGATCTTTTTTTCTATCCACAGAAGCATATGAGAAGGAATAGACAGAAGAAAGTGAATATGCTGAATTTAGCTCCAAGCCACTATTGATGACACTTAATGGTAAAACAATAAAGGTCTAGAGAACCCAGTTCCAGAATATCATTAAAGGAGATAACGGGTGCCTGAGTGGCTCAATCTGTTAAGTGTATGACTCTTGGTTTCGGGTCAGGTCATGATCTCAGGGTTGTGAGATGGAGCTGGGCAGCTCCCTGCTCAGTACGGAGTGTGTTTGGGATTCTTTCCCTCTTCCTCTCCCTCTCCCCACCCACCCTCTCTCAAATAAATAAATAAAACCTTTTTTTAAAAAGGGGGTAACAGAGACTAAGGGGGAAATAATTAAGTTTGGGAATGATAATTTTCTCTAGGTAATTGAAGAGCTTAAATACCTGTGTAAAAGACAATTAAACTAAAACACAATGATTCAGGTTCAGGGTGAAACAAGAAATTCACCCCATTGGCTAGGGGGTGCAAAGTAACCACTTTCAGAGGGTGCAGTAATATGGTCACAGGAGAGGCAAACTCTTTTTTTTTTTTTTTTGCCATGAAAAATCCACTGAGCAAATTCTAGCTATTCTATACCCAGTTAAAAACAAAAACAAAAACAAAAAAACAAAAAAACCTCACAGAAAACGATGAACTCCTCACTGTCACTAGAATATTTGCTAAGTTCCTGCTTTCCTATGTTCTTTGCACCTGCTGCTCCCTTCACTTGAGTGGCTCCTTCCAGATCAGATACTCACAGAATTACCCTTCATTCAAATCTCTGATCCAATGTCACCACTTCAGCAAGCTTTCCTTGGCTAGCCCATCCAAGAATGGCCCATGTTCTCACTTTTACTTAATAGGACGTATCACCACCTGACGCCTTATTACCACTTTATTGGCTTGGCTGTTACCTCCGATATTAGACTATAACTCCTCTAAAGACAGAACTTTGTCTTATTCACTTCTATATCCCCGGCACCAAATGTCTGGCAATTATTGGAGCTCAGAACGTAACAGATGTTAAGAATGACTGAATGAATCATATGACAGATCACCTTGGGAGTAGAAGCCCGGCAGTCAGTCATCTTTGGAACTTATGCCACAAAATGTGTTGACTGCTGCTTTTGAACTATTTCAGTACAAACCTGATCCTGAAATTTTTTTTCTACAATGTAAACAAGCCTTTCTAGTTATGAGACCTAAAATTCTCTTTTGCTTAGAGCTACTTGACATTCAAAGTGGTGTCATGACTAATGCACTAACTTACTATATAAGTTACGTGAGGGAAGAATCTGTGTCCAATTCATTTTCCATATTTCCACAGAACAAAAAAAATAGTGCCTTGTAACAAAATAAGCCTGTGCTCTTGAAATGTTTATGAGAGAAAAGAGGAAAAGGATAATGAAAGAAGGCTTGAAATTTATGAATTAGAAATATACACATTACTAAACATAAGACTTGGAAGAAGATTATCCAGAAATGACAAAAAAAAAAAAAACAAACCAGTGTGTTGATAAGAATAAAAACAAACAAAATTATGAATTGGAAATATGTCTGTCAGTACCCCTAAGACATGGAAGAGTACAGAAGAGTCTGTGAAATTCTGCAAAGAACAAGGCAACAAGAGAATTATAGCAACAACTATAACAGAAATGTAGACACATTCTGAGACTTTCAAAAGGATAACTAATTCCCCTAATATTTTTGGCAATGCATGCATGTCCTTGTATAAACGAAACATGTTTTACATAACAGTAGCAATATTATGGTAAAGCTTTTAAAAACAATGAAAATCTTAAAGTCATTAATGGATATAAGAATTTCCTGTATTCAGTGTAATTGGTAAAATTATTTTATGCACATTACTTAGGAGTATAAAAATTTCATTTCCCTAATTCTGTTGAAATCCTGGTACTTTACAGAAAACATATACCATGACTTCAGTCAGCACATATCAAAATAGTATTTTATCACGATGCTATTTTTAATAGCTAGAGATATGACTACCAAATAGAAATGTCACAAAAACATGATCTCCACTTAACATGAAAGATGACTCTTCATAAGAGGGCTTCAAACACAGCATGTGTAATAAAAGGAAGAACCAGGATGCGTGTTCCACGCACAGTCCTCCTCCCCACATCCATCAATGCTCACTTTGATTTCCCTTTCCTCTCCCCACTGCTCCTCTGAATCTATTTGTCAGATAACCATATCGCATGTTTCCTGATTTCCACAGCATAGCATGAATATATCAGCTTCTGCAGCTCTGCATCCCTAGCTTCAATTGATGCCAATGTCCATTCGATATTAAAAAATGTTGACAGTTCCTCTCCACCCTCACAAATTCCCTTCATTTTGTCTCATGAGAATTTCCCATGTGGTAAATGTATGAAGCAGGTTTCTGTAATCTCCCCGACAACCTCTCTGCCTAGGACTGGCTAGAAATAATCAGTGGGCACGAGGGTCGACGTTCAGGGAAAATAAAAGAGGAGGCTGCATGGAGTTCTCCAATCCAGCTGAAACTGGTTGATCAAGGATCCTCGGCTCAGGCAGAGCATTAGCCTGAAATGATTTCACTTTTTTCCTCAAATGTGGCTTTCAACACTATTTTGCCAAATTTGCCTTTCCCATCACTCTATGGTATCTTGTTATTCCATAAGCTTCATGTCACTTTTTATCACTAAAATTAAGGCTGATTCAAAATGTTCCCTCCTTCCTCATCTCTGGCCAGAACTAAGGCTGGATGGAATTTATTAAATGAGGAGAGGAATGTAGTCTCCTATTTTATACTTCCTCTTTTTGTAACATCCTGGAATTATAACTGCCACTTTTAGCCTGCTTGTTTTTTGGGCCAGCCCCTGTACTAGCCCCAGGCACTTCCACCTCCACCACCACCCCCATTTCTACCTCCCACTCCTGATCCCAGAATGATTCCTAAGCGTCCCAGAGTGTCCTAACACTCTTAGCAACTCCCTTGGGTGAGGTACCCACAAGAGGGCTCACACCCAGCTCCTTACTACAGGGTCTATTTGATCTCTAGGACATTCAGGCACCCCTGTTGGATCCAAAGGGAGAAGTATGAGCTGCTCAACTGGCCCATCCTATGACCTCCCCCCATGTATCTCCCGCCCTGCCCACGTCCACACAGGCACAGGTAGCCAAACAGGGAGCACATTACCAGGTTCCCATTCCTGTTCAAAGGATCATGTCAGACCCCTTCGCTTGGCTTCACATAAGGAAAAGTCCTACAGAAGGAGCCCGTTTTATCACAGACATTGCACAATTTGCACAACTTCAGAGAGCCACTCTCATCTTCCTTCCTCCAAATTTTTCTGTGCACAAGCAAGGCAGCTGGTAATGTTGGGGAACTCTGGCTTCTTTTGGCTCTTAGGAACCTTCTGAGGAAGATTCTGGCCCTAAGGTTTTTTTTCTCTCTCTTTACTAAGATTTTATTCCTCTCTTACTAAAGATTAACTGGTCTAATCTAGGTTTTCAGCTGTGAACTCTAATTACCAATTTGGGATCCACAACAGCAAAAAATATTAAGTCCCACTCAACAGCCTTTTATAATTAATTAGTTAATTAATTCAGAGATTTTATTTATTTAATTGACAGAGAGAGAGAGAGAGCGTGCGCACACAAGCAGGGGAAGTGGTACGCAGAAGGAGAGGGAGAAGCAGGCTCCCCACTGGGCAGGGAGCCTGATGTGAGACTCGATTCCAGGACTCTGGGATAACGACTGGAGCCAAAGGCAGACACTTAACTGACTGAGCCACCCAGGTGCTGCCAGCCATCATTCTCTAATCTATGTCCATGTCATCACTATATCTTCTATAAAATCTTACACTTCATCACTCCAAATTGTTTTCCTCACTCTTTGAAATTAATATAATATAGAAGCTTGAGAAACCTATTGCTTTTTTCATGCAAAAGATTATATCTACGGAACATGCGTTGCAGCGAAACACATTTTAAGCAGGAGTAAACATACAATGTGGTAAGACAACAAATATGAATTGAATAAGCTACCAGCTGTGATATAAAACTAAAAGAAGGTTTTCCATAGGAAAGGCATACCAGTTCAGAAGTGACCATCCATCAACATTAGAGTTAATTAAACTCATGGCCAAAATGACAATATCAAGGTAAATCCATTTCTCTGATAACTTACATTTTCTCCTTCAAAAAAAAAAATGCACTTGATTTGCTTTTAATTGTTTCTTCGAAATAGTTTACATTTTAAATCTATTTTCTTAACAAAATACCTCTTAAATGATAGGGAGGTTATTTGTAGCCAAAAGCTGTATAACATTTAGCATTTTTCTTGAGTTTTATGTGACAATTTAACAAAGAAACCTTACCCCTGAGATACACAGAGGGTTTAAGTAGGTGTTAATGTTAAATTGGTAAAGATCATGAGATAGAGACACTAAAACACCCTTATAGTTCTAATTTTCTTCTTGCAAAATAATAAAATATTTTCATAATTTTAAGGGAACATCAGCTACTAGAAACATCTCAATATTAAAAATTTCTTAAGGCATGCAGGCAATTTTAAGGAGAAATAAACAGGAACTAAAATATGAACACAAAATTGAAGAAAATGAATAATCCCAACCCACCCTAAGGCCTAAATCACCTCCCAGTGTTTAATTTATAGATTTTATGCAAAGGAAGTTGCTACCAGGGCAAGGAAAGAAATTCTCATTATATTTAGTGCCCAGAGATCACCAGGGAAATAATGGCAAGATAGTCTTTTTCAGCATAATTTCAAAAGGAGATCTTGCTGCCAAGTAAAACTGCCTTAACAAAAATGGTATCACTCAGCTGTTCAGTTTGCCAACAGGCACTTCTTCAAATTCTGCCATATTCAATGAAGGAGCACAAAATAAATAGAGCACAGGGTCCTTACTATATACTGGAAGTAACAGATGAATGAATGCAAGGAACCGGAAGTGCCAATATGAAAAGGAATGAGGACAAATTATGCCGGTAAGTGTGACAGGGATGCTCACACTTGCTTTGTGATCAGCCAGCTCCCAGCAGGGTCAGTTCCTACCATTTCAAGTAGGGGAAGGCTGAGAATCTCTCCTGGATGTCCCTTCAGGATGCTACAACAGAGCACCACAGAGTGGGTTACAAGCAACAGAAATTGACTTCCCACAGCTCTGGAGGCTGGGCAGCCCAAGATCAAGGCGCGAGCGGATGAAGTGCCTGGTGAGAACTGGCTCCTGGTTCATGGATGGGTGTCTTGTCTCTTTGCTGGGTCCTCCCGCGGCAGAAGGGGCGAGGAAGTTCTCAGATGTCTTTCTTGTGAGGACACTTATCTCACTCATGGGGCTCTCCCCTTCGGACTTAATCCCCTCCCAAAGTGACTACATCCCCTATCAACACTGGGGATAAACGCCAACATATGAGTTTGGTGGGTGGGGAGCTCAAATATTCTTTCTATACCACTGGATCCTAAGATAATCAGGGGACAACTCTGATTAATAGCTATTGCTTTAATACCTATTGTTGTTATGATAGGAGTAGATAACTGTGTGTTAATGATACGAGTAAACTCTGGAGGTGTGGCCTGGATGATTTAGAACACCTCCGTGCCCACCTCTAATGGGTTAAAGAACCCACATCCGGCTCACATGTGTTCAAAGACTATTCCATTTGCTCTTATCTTATTTGTTCTAAATGAAAATAAAACTTGATGCCATCCTAACCCCTGATGCAGCAAAACCACACAGCCTCTATCAGATGGGTTGCCACTGAGAGGCCATAGCACACACCACCCCAAATGTACCATGTTAGCTTGTGGATTATTTTGAGCTACATACCATATATTGAGCTAAATACCATGATCAAGGTTCAAGAGGTTTCAAGGACCTTGAATCTGAGGAGAAATCTCTTCCATTCTAGAAGACTCCCAGAATGCTGATCCAAATTTACCGCCTCTCATTTCATTCAACTCTTACTTTATAGCAACCATCGAGTTCTAAAAAAACCTTACAATCCTACCTCATTAAACCTTCTGCTTCACAGTGCTTACAAGATTCTGGCATTACATTTCCCATACCTCCCCACCATAGGTTTTGAATGGGTATAATGATAATGTAATATTGTATGGAATTCTAGAAACATCAAGCAAGGCACAGGCCTATGCTCTTCCCACCACATACCATCCTTCTGCTGGGCTTTGCATGAGATAAGTCAGATTTGCATTTCAACTCAGAAACATGGTAATTTTTGATGAAAGAAGTTAGGTCAAGCCCAATTCCTCATCTAGAGAATGAGAACAACAAAAAAGCTCAATTGTTTGGGGACCAGTAAGTGATATAAAAATATCAGAGCAAATACTGAGTGATATTACATAAATGTTATAGCAAACTTTTATTGAACGCTTACAATGTGTTACAAGTACTTAATGGCATCATCTGATTTAATGTCATAAAAAACGTAAATATTACCACTGTCTCAATGTTACAGATGAGGTTCGTGAAATACGGAAATGTTAAACAATCTGGTCAAGTCCACACAAATAGCAAGTATGGGAGCCAGAACAGAAACTTCAGCAGGCCACTCTCCTAGCTACTTTGCCAAACCACCGGTTAATTAAATAATTGTGTGTCATGCAAATAAGAGATAAACACGATTCCTGGCACAAGGTCAGTGAACCCAGGAACTGGCTCTCTTAGAGGCAGTAGTCGCAGGAAATATTAAGCATGATGCTTCCATTACACACCATAATGTCCTTAGCGGCAAATTTACTAAGGAACAACTACTGAAGGTGTATCTCCCTGTAGTTCGTTCCCAAAACCCAAACTCAAGACCTTTCAAAGTGCTCAGGACTGCTGACCAGGAAGCAATAACTGGAAAGGAATTTTTACATAGAGATGTAGATGTATAATTCACTTAGTGCTCTGCTCTTTTATGCAAATAGTCCTGTATGAAGAGACAGAAGGTCTTTGCCTTCCAGAATGACACATTTGTCCTACAACCCCAAGACTATTTTATTAATCAGAATGTCCTTTAAAAGACCAAGGATCATTCATTCTGAGAGTCAAAATAATGAGCATTGACTTTGAGCTTCCGAAAAAATCCCCAAGTCTGACAATCTCAAAGACAGGAAGTGAGAATTTACCTTGGCAATCTTAATGTATGGCATGTAGTACGCCCACAACATACTTCTATACCATGCAGAAATGATACAGGTCAGGAACATTTTGTTAGTTTAATAGTCTTGCGTTATTAAAGATACAAATTGCCAGCAAGTAGTCTCATTGTTGTTCCATTCTAGTATTGTGTTCAAAATTACTTCTCCCGGGGCGCCTGGGTGGCTCAGTTGGTTAAGCGACTGCCTTCAGCTCAGGTCATGATTCCGGAGACCTGGGATCGAGTCCCACATCAGGCTCCCTGCTCTGCGGGAAGCCTGCTTCTCCCTTTCTCACCCCTCCTGCTTGTGTTCCCTCTCTAACTGTGTTTCTCGCTATCAAATAAATAAAATCTTAA
Organism: Spilogale gracilis; assembly: GCA_004023965.1. Taxonomy (NCBI): domain Eukaryota; kingdom Metazoa; phylum Chordata; class Mammalia; order Carnivora; family Mephitidae; genus Spilogale; species Spilogale gracilis. The sequence continues at coordinate 8,908 of PITA01014244.1, forward strand.
AAAAAAAAATTACTTCTTCCTTTCTATTTGTTTGAAAAACTATACATTCTTACTACTTCTGAGTTCTTTTTTCTACTGCAAGACAAATAGGAGCTCTACAAGTTCAGTTTCAGAATGATTCCCAAGGTACAGTAAAGAGCAATAAAGGCAGAGATTATAAACGGTATCATTTACTGTGTGGGCTTGTTTTAAAAGTGCATGAAGATATAATTCACTTGTCCTATTCATGTGGCAATGAATTTAGTGCCATTTCAATAGAGTACATAAAAAGACTCTTCAACTCATTTAACTACTAATTGGTTATCCTTATAGTAAGGTCTGAATGGCAGAGCTAGAGCAAAGCACCCAGGGTGAAAAACTAAAATAAAAAAAACTGTGGGACATTTTTGCAAGTCTATCCTAAGACAGCGACAGTGCAGCCTATTGACATTATCTATCTTAGATAAGCTGATTGCTGGAAAGGAGCACCAAAAAAAAGCTCATTCTTTTCAAATCAATATGAGCCCTTTGTGTTACCCTCATTCGGCACTGCATATGGATCCACTTAAAAGGTGAACCTTACACAACTGTGTGTAGCTATGAACAAAGTAAAAAAGTATGTGCCATCATTAAAATCACTCTTGCAACATCCACTGAGCCAACACAAATGTGGTGCATGTTCTCTATGTCCCAAGACCTGTAAAAAATTAAGATACAGAAAAGCAAATAAATGCATGCATAAATCAAAAATGTCATATGATTCTCATCTTTGAGAAAATGGACTCAATAAGCCAATTATGTGAGTAAATCTTTGCTAGATAGAAAAACAAATATATAGATATGGGAGTGATTTGCAGCAGTGACAAATGCAAGTTGGAAACAAAGGACCTCTCATGATGTCCTGTGTAGCACATCTTATTATTGGAAGTTTCCAGTAACAAATAAGCATTTCCTTCCTCTAACATTATTCTTCCTGAAGAGAAAACAAAATAACAAACAAGAAAGATGATACAGCAGTACAAAGAAGTAGCTGGCAAAATTCAGAACCATCACGGTATAAATGAGAAATTTTCAGTTAACTGTTCAGCAAGTCCATTTTTTTTTTTTTTTAAATTAACTACTCCAAGAGCCATAACCTCTTAATGCATCAATACCACCCTGGGGAAGAGTCTGAATTAGCTCCTTCAGATGGCTAGGAGTTCATGTGATGAATTACTATTAGTCTCAGGGCACTAGAGTGGACAGAAGCAGGTTAATAGAGCAGCTCATTTATGTTCTATGTTTAGGTGCCGGAGCTTCTGGATTCTGCTTGGGAGAAACTGATTTAGCAGAGAAAGTCTCCAAACTTCCTTCACTTTGCATGTCATTTATACTGTCTTCATGTTTCAGTCATCCTCAAGTCCACAGGGGCAGCCAATCTTTAAATGCCTGAGATGGTTAAAAAGCTGTCAATAAGTGCTGCCAACTGGTAGTAGTTCACGTGGTACCTGAATGAGTAGAAGGCACCTCCGAAGACGCTAGAACCAAAGGCGACGAACTGCTCCTACACGCCTTTTGTTTAGCTTGCACAGTGGCTTTTGTGGAGGCTTAGTGTCCTTTCCTTTCCCTTTCCTTTCCTCTTTCTCCCCTTCCTTTAAGTTTGTTTGTTTTAAGTAATCTATACACCCAGCGTGGGGCTTGGACTCATGAAGATGAAATTGAGTCAACTGAGTAGTATGCTCTTCT
>PITA01014244.1:10711-54413 GCA_004023965.1 Spilogale gracilis
CCCTTACCCCTCTCTTCCCCTTTCTTTCCCCCCTCCCCTCCCCTTCCTCTCCCCCCTCCTTTTCCTTCTCCCCCTTCCTTTTTTTGTTTTTTTTAGAGAGAGAGAGAAAGATAGAGACAGAGAGAGTGCAAGCAGGGGGAGGGGCAGAGGAAGAGAGAGAGAGAATTTCAAGCACACTCCATGCTCAGAGCAGAACCCAACCTGGGGGCTCAATCCCACAGCCCTGGGATCATGACCTGAGCTGAAATCAAGAGTCAGATGCTTGGGGTGCCTGGGTGGCTCAGTTGGTTGGGCGTCCGCCTTCGGCTCAGGTCATAATCCCGAGACCCAGGATCGAGTCCCGCATCTGGCTCTCTGCTCTGGGGGAAGCCTGCTTCTCCCTCTCTCACTCCCCCTGCTTGTGTTCCTTCTCTGGCTGTGTTTCTCTCCGTCAAATAAATAAAATCTTTAAAAAAAAAAAAAAAAAGAGTCAGATGCTTAACCAACAGAGCCTCCCAGGCACTCCAGCTTCCATTTCTTATACATTTGGAGCTTTAACAATAAAATTCAGATTCCTGTCCTTTTTATTAAAAAAAAAAAAATGTAGAAAGTCTGACAAGACAAGTCCTGCTTTGGCAGATGGCAACAATCTTCCAGAGCTGAGAAGAACATTCCAGTTTTAGAAGAGGCTGTTCTCTCCAGTGCTCTAGTCTCCAACACTCCCTATTATCTTCTACCTTTCCTGATACCTTACTCCTTTGCATCTGAATGTGTGATACTATCCACAGTTTGGCTATTGTGGACATTGCTGCTATGAACACTGGGGTACATAATAAATAAATTAATTTAATTAAATATAATAAATAAAAGTGTGAAACCAGCCCCATATCTACTGTAGATCTTGGTTGTGAATATACTCAAGCTGTTAAAACTTTCAAAGTAAATTACTCACTTAAAGAATTTATTCATGGGGCACCTAGGTGGCTGAGTCATTCCGTGTCTGTCTTCGGCTCAGGTCATAATCCCAGAGTCCCGGGATCAAGCCCCACATCAGGCTCCCAGCTTGGCAGGAGGCCTGCTTCTCCCTCTCATTCTCCCTGCTTGTGTTCCCTCTCTCACTGTTTCTCTCTGTCAAATAAATAAATAAAATCTTTTTTATTTTTATTTTTTTAATTTTTTTTTAAAGATTTTATTTATTTGACAGAGAGAAACACAGCCAGAGAAGGAACAAAAGCAGGGGGAATGAGAGAGGGAGAAGCAGGCCTCCCACCGAGCAGGGAGCCCGATGTGGGACTTGATCCCAGATCTCCGGGATCATGACCTGAGCCGAAGGCAGTCGCTCAACCAACTGAACCACCCAGGCGCCCCAATAAAATCTTTTTAAAAAGTATTCATAACATACATTGCTTAATTTCTTATTAAAACACTAAAGACTGAATTATAGTCCAGCAATAATTGTCTTCACAATTATTATCATCTTATTCAAAATGTATTTCTCCTTATAAATACCGATTGAGGTCCTTTACAGCCAACCCTTAACTTTGTGGCTTATATTTTTTAATATTAAATATTTCTTTTTAAATAGTAAATAATATTTTAAATATTAAATATTTAAAGAATATTTAATATTTTTAAATATTAAATATTTAAATATTCATCTTTAATATTGGACAAATATATTAAAGCTCAAAGAGCCATATAGTTTTAAGGCTGGAATGTTTCTTCAATATCATTTAGCTCCAAATCATATATTTTACAAGTAAGAAATCAATAAATTTGTGAGCTTTTGAGGGCACACAGATAGTGAATATGAAATTCAAGGGTGGAATATGATTTTTTTTTTAAAAGATTTTATTTATTTGACAGAGAGAAACACAGCCAGAGAGGGAACACAAGCAGGGGGAGTGAGAGAGGAAGAAGCAGGCTTCCTGCCGAGCAGGGAGCCCGATGTGGGACTCGATCCCGGGTCTCCAGGATCATGACCTGAGCCGAAGGCAGTTGCTTAACCAACTGAGCCACCCAGGCGCCCCGGAATATGATTTTTTAACCTCAATTCAATGCTTAATTTTAGTAGTAACTGGTCTTTCCTATCACATGATGTTTCATAAAGGAAAAATAATACCATTTTCTGAATATAGCATGCTTCTTCCTCTTTCACTTTCCCTCCTTCCATCTCTCTTCTCCCCCTTTCTTTTCTTCTTCCATCCCTATTGACTTTCCTCTCCTTCCTCTTTCTCCCTGCTTCTCTATCTCCTTACTTTGCTCTTTTTTAAGACCTAAAGTTTACCTGAAGGTAAAAATTATATAAACATCATGTTAAACAGACAGAGTTTCAGTGGACAGGGGCACTGAGCAATTGTGTAGACAATTTTCTTCATTATCCATATATTATGCAATACTGGACTTTCTTTTTGCACAATGATCAAAGGAAAAAACATAAGAGTGTGCCCTCATTCAGCTCGCTGGGAGGCAGAACTAAGTGACCAAACCACTGTGGGATTTAACAGCTTAGCTCGTCATTCAAATGATTCTCATTTGTTTCTGGAAAACAAATTAAGTATAATTAATTTAATAAGTAAAAAGTAGGGCAGACAGAAAGGCTTCTCAAACTGTCTCAAATTCAAAAAAACCGAGGCTGACTTCCAATAGACCGGTGGTTGCAGAGCTGCTGATGTCTCAGAGAAAAGTCTGAGAAGAATAACTTAATTTAAAAACCATTTTGGCTTTCCTAATCTTATTTGTTTCTTATTGCTCTTCTCCCTTATTTTATTAGTAATGAAGTTGATAGGAAAATAAGAATTTCTCCTTCCACGGAAAGGCTTTATGTAGATTTTTTTTTCTTCCCACTATGCATTGGATTTCTGAGATCAGCATTTTGAACAAGTTTCACAAACAAGAGCCCAGCTGTGTTTGCGAGGTGACTTTTTAAAATGATCTACCTGGGGCTTGTTTGGTAAGCTACAGTAGTCTATGGGCAGATCTTTGCCATCATACTGGCAATGGAATGGGATTTAGGAAGTGGGCATGAATGCTCAAGGTGAGGTGGCATTGTAATCAAAACAGGTTTTTACTAAGTTCCTTCCACCTCTTTAAATAACAAACCTACACTGTAGCAAATATTATGGTTTGACAGGTAGTGATTCTCAAGTGCTCAGTAATGTGCAAATGCCTTAAAATTTAAGATCTAAATGGTCACATACTAATGTCTTGATACAGACATGTCTTCTTTTAAGAACTGTAAAGGTAGATGGCTATTTTTCAATATTTCAAAAACGTGCTCTTTATACTTTGTTGTTGGTTTTGGTGTACTGAATGCTATGTGCTCTTATGCAAAGGCAGCCATGTTAAAATTTTAGCATACAGATGAATCCCTACAGTCCTCGCCCCCACTGTCAGAAATTCTAACTCAGGAGGTACAGTGGGGGGTCCAGGAATCTGCATATGTAATTCAGATCTCAAATCATTCTTTTACTTATTTATTCAGTTATTCATTTAGGAAACTCATTGTGACAACTATTGCGCTGCGTGTTAAATCTTACAGCTAGAGTGCTGAAAAAACAAAGTCCCTGCTTTTATAAATTGTTTTAATCCATAAACAAAAATATATAATATATATGTAGTGATAAGAACTAGGAATAGAAATCTAATAGGGTGGGGATGCCTGGGTGACTCAGTTGATTAAGAGGCTGCCTTCAGCTCAGATCATGATCCTGGAGTCCAGGGATGGAGTCTGGCATCGGGCTCCCTGCTCTGTGAGGAGTCTGCTTCTCCCCACTCTCATATTCTCTCTCTCTCTCTCTCTCTCTCTCTCTCTCTCTCATTAAGTCTCTCTCAAATAATAGATGAATGAAATCTTAAAAAAAAAAAAAAAGAAATCTAATAGGGTGAAGCAGCAGCAACCAAAGGTGGATGACCATGGGGGACGGGGGGTGGGGGTGATATTCAGACAGGGCCTCTTGGATGAGATGCTGCTGAGGTTTAAGTGACTCAGAGACCAAACCCGAAGAAATACTCCCTTTAAACAGGCTAAGGAAAAATACAATCTGTGCCAAAATCCAACTTGGTGTCAAATATTTCATTTTTTAAAATTTCCCACTTCTCTTGGTACTTAGCAGTTCTCTCCTATGTCCCTGCAATTCCTACCCCTGCCCCCTCCCCTGCCCCTCCACCACACATATAATACAAATCACACATATTGTTATTAGAAAGCTGTTGCCAAAAGTTTAAAATAAAGAAGGCTTGGCAAACTGTAGTATGAAAAAGAGCGACTTTGTTAATAAACAATGTGATGAAATTGCCAAAAAGTTGGTGATCCTAGGCAAAAGACTGGATGTGATTGTTACAGTTTATTTTATTTCACTCAGGAAACCCCTCATAAGTTGTATCCAGTTCTAAGTGCTTGGATTTAAAATTGATTCAGACCAAGTGAGCTTATTCAGAGGCAAGCTCCCAAGATAGATTTAATGCTCCCAAGCATTAAATCGTGGAGAGAAAAGTTGAAAGAGCGAGGGATGTTTCTGTCTTCCTGGAAAACAAATAACGCCAAGTAAGACGTAAACCTCTCTTCAAACATCTGAAGGTCACATGGAAAGGATGAGATTTTTGTCTGTGATCCCACAAGGCAGAAGTGAGAGAAACAGATGCAAATTCCTAACCCCAGGTTTGCCATTATACAAACATGGCCTCAAAAGTCTCAGAAGCAAGACCCCTCCCTTATAAGAGAAGAGGAAGTAGAGGTTGGTGACCACAAACTGGGTGGCAATGCAAAGGTCTTCAAGACCCAAATGCATGGTGGCATTGAGGGACCACAGAGGCCTGCTAAGAAAACCTGTGACGCATAATTCATGTCCCATGACTCATAATAGAATGACTGATTGCCCCCATGAAACAATACTCCCTCTCACTCTCCCAGGCCCCTGTAACCAGAAGTGACGTTGGTGCTGCCGGGACAGTCAGCCACGTGGGAAGAAGGGAATGCTGTGACCAGAGATAGGTGGCCTTTCCAAGGGCCTTACGTGTTCTTACAGCACTTGCTCCCTTCTGGGGGGCTGCCCTCTTCTAGCATTTCTAGCATTCCTAGTCATCTCCCAAGTGGCCCCCACCAATCTGTCCACACACCCGCAGAACAAGCTGCCTCTTTCTGAGCCACCCAGGTAGCTGTTCCCAAGAGTCTATCTTTTCTAAGATGAGATAGCAGAATTAATGAGATCAACAACTTCAGTGTTTCTCAATCCCTTTAGATGACATGTTGATGATGTGTTTAATAAGTACGCATTACTTGTGTGCAGTTTTAGTTGACTTTCCTACTTAAAATATCTTAAGATAATATGTTCTCTCCAATTATAAATGGGAAATCAGCATCATTTCATATGCAAATAAACACAATGAAACCTAACCAATGAAGTTCTAAAGAGATACTTTGACCAGAGGATGCCTGGATTTTGAGGTCTGGACTTCCTATGAAACAGAGATGGAGAAAAGTGTTAAAAATGTATAAAATCATACAAGCACAAAACTAGCCTTTGACTCAACCTGAAGTACCAGAAAAAAATTTAAATGAAACAAATTTTTGCTTTACATTAAGTCTATGATTTAATGATATGTAATCTTAGATGACTTCTGATCACCTTATACCCCATCAGTGGCATCTATGCCATAATCTGGGATATACTGAACTGATCAAAGCTAATGTCCCCATATTAGGAGTTACATGAAGCCTCAAGACACTGACATTACCCAGTAGGCAAAACTTCAAGGAAAAATAAACTAGAGAATGGTAGGCACCATGGAAAATCCAGACAGACATCTTTAATCACGTATACAGTAGCCCCCCCTTGAACTAGACTTTCCATGTAGGGACAACCACAGAGACAGGACTCACTTCTGGCTCCTAATGCAGTTCCCATTCACCTAGATCCCAGGGCGGCAACACAAGGTTGCTAGTTCAAACAATTCACTCATTCAGTCATTCAAAAAATATACTCAGCAATGACTGTGTACCACATCCTGTTCTAGATATTAGAAATACAAAACCAAAGAAATAGACAAGGTTCCCACCCTGATCTCCATATTTACATTGGATCATGGGGGGTGAGAGAGCTAGTACAAATAAGCCAGGGTTTCCCAACCTCAGCATGATGGACATTTTGGGAAGGATTATTCCTTTTTTGTAGGAGGTTGTCCTGTACACAGAATACAGGACTCTAATCACTAGATATCTGAAGCAACAGTCCCAACCCCCTACCCCAGTTGTGACAACCAAAAATGTTCTCAAGATATTACTAAATGTTCCCTGAAGGACAAAAACACCCTTGGCTGAAAACCACTGCTCTGAGGCCTTCTTCCCTACATCCAAAGCAGGAGTGCTGCATTGCACAGCTCGAGGGAGGACGACTCACTGTAATTCTATGTGAGGTTATCCCTCAGAGTTGTGCAACAACTGCATATCACCCAAAAGGAGCAGCTCTGCTTTGCTGTGCTATGGGTGGAATTACATGCTCTGGTGGTGAGACACACTGATTTGTATGTTGAACAAAAAACTAGGGTGGAGAATACTGATCAAAGTTCAACCACATTTTTAAACTACATTTATAAATACTGCTTCTCCTTTGTGGGTTCTCTCTCTCATGCACACAAAGACACATACAGAGGTCTGGAACCCCGTTATTTTGACATGTCTTTACTTCTAAGCAGCAGCCCAAGAAAGCAGTGAGGCAAAAACATTATTGATGAATGGTTGCTTATAATTCTAGATAATCCACTGTTCTTTTGGAAATTTTAGACATTAGAACAGATTAATGCTTCTTAGTGCTGGCAATCCAAAAGAATCAGAAGTGTAAGGTGAAAAGAGTAACCACCACTACCATCACCGCCACCATCAACAACACAAAATAGCTATCTGGGCTCCAGATACAGTTTTATAAGATCTTCCCACAGAACCTTAGACCTGAAAAGTGCCACAGGTAATTATTACAGGCAGCCAAAGGTGAGAACTATTGTTCTAAGTTGTCGAGAAACACTGGGGGAAATCATGCAGAAAACCAAGGCCCAGGGGCGCCTGGGTGGCTCAGTTGGTTAAGTGTCTGCCTTCGGCTCAGGTCCTGATCCCGGAGACCCGGGACCGAGCCCCGCGTTGGGTTCCCTGCTCGGCGGGAAGCCTGCTTCTTCCTCTGCTGCCACTCCCCCTGCTTGTGCACTCTCGCTGCCAAATAAATAATTAAAATCTTAAAAAAAGAGAGAGAGAGAAGAAAAGAAAAGAAGGCCTGCATTTTCCTCTGCATCTTCCAGATTGCAGACACCCGGTTGCTTTCATCACACTTTGATACCTGCCCAAATAAATGAAAACCCTAAGCATTTAGACTTCTTCCAGACAAGATACCAAGACAGTTCAGTGTGTGTGTGTCTGTGTGTGTACATAGACACACACAGACACACACACCACCAGTTACCAAACGCAAGGATGATACGGTGCTCATCTGTACTCCTCTGTGACCTAGAAGTTACTGAATTCGAAGCGTCACTTGAATGACCCTACATTGTAAGTCAATGTGGTATAAACCATGAAAACTGAGAATGCCTGAAGATGTTTTCACAACCACACAAAACTCTAGGAAATCTTTCTGTTGCCTTTGAATCAGAACAACCGGAACTGTAGTCTTTTCAGTGGATAAAGAAAGAATTTTTCAAACTATACACAATTAACTATGTCACAACAAGTAGCTCAAAACATCCTTTTTTCCCAGAAAACAACTGCTTTTTGAGACTGTAATTATAGTAGGAAGCCAGTGAGAAGGTTAAGAATGAAAGGGTCTATGAATAGCATTCTCAAAGGAAAAAAAATAAACTCTAATAACATTTCACAGGGCAGAAAAGGGCCCCAAAGGGCAGACCTATTGGAGCTAGAGACAGCAGTAGGCAGATCATGGTGCACGAGCAGAAAGAAGGGCAAAAACAATTAAAAATACAAGTCTAACTTCTTTGCATGGTTTATATAGCCCTGCATGGTGTGGTGCCCACAACCTTCTCAAGCCTCTTTTCTTCCAGCCCCCTGTGTTCCAGCTGCGGTAGTCATCTTCAAGACCCTAGAGAAGGTCTAGCCTTTTCTCCACTCAGACATCAGAGCTCAACTTCTCCCAACTCTGACAGCTCTCAGTCCACTTTACATCCTCAGAGATGCCTCCTCAGGGGCTGGTGCAGGGATTGTCATGAGTCACCACAGCAGGCCAGTTCCCATGAGAAGCAGACTCTGGTCTATTAATGAGGGATTGGAGATCAAAGCACAGGGAACAGATAGGAAGGAAGGTGAACCGAACAAAAGGGATAAGTGCAGCTGTAATATAAGGTGAAGGGAGGATTCAGCCTACTTTACAGGGAATTCTGGTGTGGGCATGATTCCTAGAGCTGTCTTGAGTTGGGACTTTATCCCTCCACACGAGGCCTTAAATATGGGCTGCCCTGGAAAGGAGACATGACCTTGAGCAAGGGAGTACTCTTTTCAGTGGAGGCAACCTGATGGGTTGGGAGATGACATGTGCGGACTGGTTGCTGGCAGCACTCCAGGCAGGACGGGGAGCAACTGGTTCTCAAAGGCTGACTGGGACAGGACATTACAGAATCCGCCATCGTGACTTTATCTCACTGTCCTTCCATTTTCTCATTTGGAAAATGGGGATGACACTAACAATCATAAAAGGTGTACTATATCTAACATGACTGGCTCAATGTAAAGTTCTCAATAAATGTTAAATTTGCATCTATACTTAAGCTATTCAAGGAAAGGATATAGATGCAATTTTGATCAGAGAGCATTTTTTTAAAGACTATTCCTTCCTTTCTCCCTTCATCTAGTCACTCGCACAATATTTACTAAGCACCTACCAGGTGGTAAGGATTTTCTAATACCTGAAGAAAAGTGTTACAGGTTTTTGTCCAAATAGAGCTTACATTTTAGTAATGGGAAAAGAAAACAAGCATGTAAATAAATAAGTAATAAGACACTGTTGGGAGTATTAAATGTTAACTGAAGGATGAAGAAATGTGTTTCTTAAGATACTGTATTATTGGATTCCATTAGTGGGTCACAAAAATCCAAAATAAACTAAGTTAATTAAGCGGAATTTATTGGCCTACAAACAGAAACTAGAGAAAAGGCAGAGGGAGAAATAGCCCCCGGGACCTCTGAATTCTAGAACCCAAACACCATCAAAGCTATCTTGCTTTGCTGCTGTTTCTGTCTTGCTTGTTTGAGGCATCATTTGTTATGACCAGCCTGTTATTCCAGCTTGAATTTAATAAATCCCCAGCAAAAAAACTCATCATGACCAAATCTGTATTACCTGCCCCACCTCTAGAACTATGGTGCTATGGGAACTTGACTACTTCATAATTTGATATATATACCCCATTATGACCTGGGCAATAAAAGTAACATTAGTAATTACTATGGAGCTTTTCCTTGTATAAAATATAATACAGTTAAATAATTTATCTACTAAAAAACAAACTCTAAGCATTATCATCTCCTTACTGATGAAAAAACTAAGGCTTGAGGAGATTAACTTGCAAGAGCACACATAATAGATATAGTAAAGGTCAAACTGAAGCCCACTGAAATCAGATCTCCAAAACACACTCATAACCACTAGATAATTAGGCCATGCTAATGGCAATTATTACATAGTTGTATCAGAATAAGTATAATCATTTCATTGCCTTAATTAATCCATGTTAATCGGCCTTCCTTCCAACATGAAGGCATGATTAATTGGGCACTCACAAATGAAAAGCATATCCATACAGAGACTGGTTATATGGGAAATATTGTAAGAAAAAACAGCAAGGGGAATCAACATGAAATACTATTTAAGGTGACAATCCCTGAAACCAATCAGATAATGATTGATCAATTTAAGCAGATCTAACTCATGTTGGGGTTTGCATGCTTCCACTCAGTTGAGTGGGGTCCAGAGGGCATTTGAACATCAGTGAGGCACTGTGAAGTGTGTACTACTCCAAAAGTCGGGAGGCAGAAAACGCAATTCCAATTCAATAAATACACAGTTGACCTTGAGTGGGTCAACAACTCAGTTTTCTAACCTGTAATATGGTGACAGGAGCACATGGGCTACCTAGTTAATGTTTTTTGTTTTTTGTTTTTTTTTTAAGATTTATTTATTTATTTATTTGACAGACAGAAACACAGCTAGAGGGGGAACACAAGCAGAGGGACTGGGAGAGGGAGAAGCAGGCTTCCCCCTGCACAGGAAGTCTGATGTGGGGCTCGATCCCAGGATCCTGGGATTGTGACCTGAGCTGAAAGCAGTCGCCCAACCGACTGAGCCACCCAGGTGCCCCTAGATAATGCATTTGATATGCATCCCTTAAGGGTGAGGATATAAACATGAAAGCACTTAGAGTGTTAATCAAGCAAAACACAGCAGTGAGGTTTTAAAATACAAACAGAAAAAATACAGGTATTTTTTTCTTATATCTGTGACACTACAAAAAAGATGAAACGTTTAACAAAATATGGTCAAAAGCAAACTCCATAATGCTGGAATTTAAGTGAAGCATAAAGAAGATGCCCCAATCAAAACAAATACTTATACATCTAAATAACTAGCAAGGTATAAAATAAATCATTTTCCTCTCTCTAGCTTTAGAAATGTTATAAAATCTTATTTTGACCAAAGTAACTTTAGAAAAATTCTTATCTATTTAATAAAGGAAAAAGAAAACACTTTCCTAGTGGTCTTTCTAGATGTAACGGTTGAAAACTTTGGCTTGAAACCTCATTTTTTATCATTTTATTTTACAGTCCTTGGATTTCAATTTCCAACTCAGCTTGATATTTTAAGTTGAAAAAATAAATTCATTTTAAATAGGACTGTAAAAATGTGACAATTACAAAGGGAATGATTTGAGAAACCAGCCATAATGGGAAATTAAATGTCCCACCGAAACACTTTAAAGGCCTTTAAGCAGAAGAAATGTGTGCTATAACATCTAATCTAAGATAATAGAAACTTCTAAAATGTGGATTAAAGAAATGTAAGTAAAATTGCTAAAAGGCGGAACTGTGTTTCTTTCCCAAGTCCACTACCCCAAAACAAATCAAAATTTCAATGAAATACCCCCTCACACCAGTCAAAATGGCTAAAATTAATAAGTCAGGAAAGGACAGATGTAGGTGAAGAAGCAGAGAAAGGGGAACCCTCCAACCCTGTTGGTGGGAATGCAAGCTGGTACAGCCACTCTGGAAAACAGGGGGGAGGTTCCTCAAGAAGATGAAAATAGAGCTCTACCCTATGACATAGAAACTGCACTACTAGGCATTTTCCCGAAAGATATGAACGTAGTGATCCAAAGGGGCACCTGGCCCCCAATGTTCAGAGCAGCAACGCAAGCTGTACTAAGAAAGGGAGATTATATTGCACTGGATACTTAGGATGCTTGGATGTATTTCTTCTTTCCCCTTCCTTCTCCTGCTTTCTCTTGTCTCTTTGCAGAGAGCAAAGGTGTATGTGGTGTATGTAGAGGCACTAATCTTTAATCTTTTGTGCATGAAGCTTCCTTCCTCTGTAGGATCATTTATAACAGGCTAAATTAGCCTTTGATCAGAAGCTTTGATTTACTTTTTAATTCTCCGCATCATCACTGGGCTCTGAAATGTGTCTGCTCCCGCTGCCCTCCCCAGTTCAGCTAGTGATAGCAGTGATGTATTTCATTGGTTTGTTTCTTCTCTGAGGCCTCAAATATTTGCACATGTGTGCAGTTCCATAAAAAATGTTGTTTAGGGGAGATGCCTATGATTTGTGTCAGTGTTATACATGATATTTTTCCCTAACATGAATTGCCTTAGGGCAAAAATGGCATTTTGTTGAGAAAACACAATTTTCTCTCCTCAGTGGATTTCACTGTAAGTCATTTGTTTGGTTGTGCTATATAATTTCATGGATATCTTATTTGTGCAGTGTGTCATGTAGCTACGTGAATCCTTTTAAATAACAATTTAAGATCCAAAGTGCCCATTCATTAAAAAGACCATGCAAGTTGTCCTGGGTTTCAGTGTCTCTTTGTCTTGAATATTCGAATGGTCATTTTCCTTCAGTCTTTCATCTGCAATGAAATAGCGACTGTTTCCTACTGATAAAAGACTCTGCCTTCTGAAATTATCAAGAGAGAAAAAATAAATTTAAAAATTAGGGAATGGCTGTAAGACTGAACCCGACCCTATCAAAATCTTAAAACCAACGGGTTTGCAGTCACAACAAAAACCTGAAAAATGATCACAGACATGGGCTTACAAACAGAATTTTCCACATGCTGCTCTTTCTATGATCATTTGATTTTGAGATGCCATTTCCCTAGTGACTTAAAATATTTCTAAAGAATTTTAACAACTTATCTATATATCCTAGCTTCCTTTTGGAGCCCTCACTGAGCTTTCCTCCCTTGGAGATGAAATTTATTTGTGTACATGATCTGAGTGAAACCAAATTCAATAAGACTCCAGTTGAAACAAAAGTATTTTTGGAAACTCAATACTAAAATTATGTATGCAAATTGGAGGTGGTCCAAAAAACAGCCAAGAGAATGATGAAGGGAATGGAGTGCTTGGCTAAGGAAGAAATGTAAGGCTTCTAAATGTCCCAGAGTGGGTAAACGACAAAAAAGGGAACATAACAGCTCATAAATATTTAAAAGTTGTAAATATCCAATATGGACAGGAATGATTAATTTGGGACAAGGGCACAGAGTTAGTTCTGATTATATCATTGAAAAGAAAGGGGGGGGAGAGAAAAGAAAAGAGGATACTGTTTAGTATCATAATTTTGAAACATGAAACATTATTTACATAAAATATTCTAGCATTTAATGGAATCGTATGACTTCTGAATATCCCATTTCAAAAAATGCTGAAAAATTAGCAATTATGCAAAAGAAGAGAACTTTTTTTCTGAACAAGTTGATCTTACTTACCTTCCACTTAGGCTTTCTTTTTCTTTTTCTTTTCTTTAGATATGATTAATTAATTAATTTGAGAGCATGTGAGCGGGGAAGGAGGAGAGGGAGAGAGGATCTCAGTCACACTCAGATGCCTGAATTGGGGCTTATCTCATGACCCTGAGATCATGACCTGTGCCGAAATCAAGAGTCAGATGCTTAACCGACAGAGCTGCCCAGGTGCCCCACCACTTAGGCTTTCTTGAGAGAGATTTCCATTTTGCAGAATGCTCTTTCCAGAGTACTGCATGCTTCTACTTCCTAGTGGTCCTAATGTGTATTACCATATACCAATGATGATACCAGGTCCCACTTAGCCAGGTAGGGAAATCAGAGAGAGGAGAGTTAAGGGAACATTAAAATTTATCAGAAACCAAGTTTGAGATAGAAAACCCTAAGAAGATTGTCTACATTATAGAACCTAGAAAAGCAAGCCTGGAATTTAGCATAGAAGTTGCCCAAGGCAGCCACAGACAGAAGAATGAAACAGGACCATTTCCTTATATCATACACAAAAATAAACTGAAAATGGATGAAAGACCTAAATGTGAGACAGGAATCCATCAAAATCCTGGAAGCAAACAAAGGCAGCAACATCTTTGACCTCAGCCACAGCAACTTCTGGCTAGACATATTTCCAAAAGCAATAGAAAAAAAGAAAAAAATGAGCTATTGGGGCTTCATCAAGATAAAAAGCTTTTGCACAGTGAAGAAACAGTCAACAAAACCAAAAGACAACCAACAGAATGGGAGAAGATAATGTGTAAATGTATTATCAGATAAAGGATTAGTATCCAAAATCTGTAAAGAACTTACCAAACCCAACACCCCAAACCAAATAATCCAGTCAAGAAATGGGCAGAAGACATGAACAGCCATTTCTCCAAAGAAGACATACAAAATGGCCAATAGACACATGAAAAACTTCAACATCAATCAGCATCAGGGAAACACAAATCAAAACCACAATGAGATACCACCTCACAAGGGTCAAATTGGCTAAAATTAACAAGATAAGAGACTACGAATGTTGGTGAGGATGAGGAGGAAAAGGAATCCTCCTATACTGCTGGCAGGAATGCAAGCTGGTGCAACCTCTCTGGAAAACAGTATGGAGGTTCCTCCAGAAGTTAAAAATAGAGCTACCCTATGACCCAGCAACTGAACTACTAGCTGTTTACCCAAGGCTCAGTCAGTGGGGTGGCTGCCTTCAGCTCGGGTCATGATCCCAGAGTCCTGGTATCAGGTCCCTTGTCAGACTCCCTGCTCAGTGAAGAGCCTGCTTCTCCCTCTCCTTCTGCCTGCTGCTCTGCCTACTTGTGTTCTCTCTCTCTCTGTCTCTCTCTCAAATAAATAAAAGTAAAATTTTTAAAAACAAACGAACAAAAATAATGATCCAAAAGAGCACCACCCCTCAATGTTTATAGCAGCAATGTCCACAACAGCCAAACTATGGAAAGATTCCAGATGTCCATCAACAGGTAAATGGATAAAGAAGTGGTATGTACACACACACACACACACACACACACACACACACACACCACACTCACACAGAGGAATATTACTCAGCCTTCAAAAAATGGAATCTTGCCATTTGCAATGATATGGATGGAAGTAGAGGGTATTATGCTAAGTGAAATAAGTCAGAGAAAGACAATTATCATATGATCTCACTTATATGCAGAATTTAAGAAACAAAATACAGGATCATAGAGGAAGGGAGGGAAAAATAAAACAAGATGAAATGAGAGAGGGAGACAAACCAAAAGAGACTCAATCACAGGAAATGAACTAAGGGTTCCTGGAGGGGAGAAGGGTGAGGGAATAAGGTAACTGGGTGATGGGCATTAAGGAGGGCACATGATGTAATGAGCACTGGGTATTATATACAACTGATAAATTACTGAACTCTATCTCTGAAACTAATAATATATGTTAATTAACTGAATGTAAATAAAATAAAATATAAACAAATAGGAAAAAAATTTAAAGCAACTAAAAGAAAAAAAAAAAAAAAGAATGTGTCCCAGGAGCAATCTCTCAGGATAATGTTCCCCTCCCTTCATTCTTCTTTATCTTTCTTTCTGCCTCCATCTTTATAAAGCACCTAGTATGGGCTAGGTTCAACACTTAGGGTTAACAATGCAAATATGTATTTGTACTGGACACTGGCCTCAAAGGCATATTCATAAGACAAATATGTAATAGTTAATTGCAATTGAGTTAAGGGCACAGAAACACAATTAAAGCAAGACCACGGTTGGATCAGCCAAGTGAGTTGCATTTGTGCAATAAATGGGGTAATAGGGTGCTCCAGAGAAACACAACAAACAGGATATAGACAGATAAATATAAAGAAATTTATTATATAAAAGAGTTGGCTCACATGGTATATAAAGCAAAGCCAGTGGTGCAATTCAATGTGATTCCACAGGCTGAAGAACCAAGATAGGGCAGAAGATAGGTACCCCAGCTCAAACAGAGAACAAATTCACACTTCAGCCTTTTTGTTCCATTCAGGTCCTCCATGAACTAGATGATGTTCACTCAAACTGGTTAGGGAGATCTTCTTTATTAAGGCTACCAATTCAAATGCTAATGTCCTGTGGAAACCGACTCACAGACACACCCATAAATAATGTCGTACCAGCTGTCTGGGCATCCCTTAGCCTCCGTCAAGCCGCCAGAAAATTCACCACCATATGCAGGGTATACAGCACACTGCACTGAGAACATTTCAAAAATGAAAGGTTGTTATATCTTGTCTTCTCCAGAGTATAGGAGCTAAGCCCTGACATAACTGAACATGTGAGCAGATCTGGATGTCGCTGGAAAACAATCAACACCTTTATGAAAACTTCACAGGCCAGCAAGGGGAGGCAGCTATAATCTTCTCTCACATAATAGCACTTTGGTAAGAAATTAAAACCCTACTCTCTCTCTCTTACCTCCTAGGGCATGCAGCCTAGTCTCTGATATAAGAGAATCCACCGGAGCCCATAAATCAGTGGGAGGGGCAGCGTGTAGAGATAAGCACCATCAACCAGTCTCAGCAGGTGACCCAAGGTGACACACAATATGTAACAAAGCCCATAGTTTTTGTGTGACCTTCTGCTACAAAAATATAATCTCTGTCATTCAACTGCTTAAGCCTTCTGTTAAGATGTATGAATAATATCATCTTTGGATACATTATACATAGATACAACAACTGAAATGTACAGGTGAACTTATATCAATCTGCTAAGCACAAACAAACTCATAAAATTTCTAACACTTGAATTAGAGATTGTGCTGTGAACAAGTTGAGATAAATCTGGGTGTTGAAAAGCAGCAAAAAGAGTAAGATTCGTATTCATATATTACAGTCTAACCAGAGCCTTGGGAATCATTTCACTTCCATTTTTTAATTTTTTTTTTTGAGAGGCTCTTTGGAAGGGAGGGGAGGACTCCAAATGAAAATTTTTCAGAAGAAAATTGATGCTTGAATGTGTGTAGAGGGAGAGAGGAGATGTCCAAGGACTATGATTCCATAAACACTTCCTAGAAGATACAAAAGCTGAATTTCTCAAGCACCACATTGGAAACTGACGGCAAGAGAACTGATTTTGTAGAACTAAGTGATAATTTGAACAGTCATCAGGAAAACACAAGAAAATGAACATATTTCAATAAAATAGTAAACTGTTTTGAGTGAACAACTGTTTTGCAGGTTGCCATCCATTTTCATGATGTCAAAAGACACAATTATTAATACATCATCATGACACACCACAAGTAAGGTTTCTCATACTAGTAGTATAAAAACTTTTAAAAAATTTGATATCCTAGACATTATATTTCATCCTTTAGTTTCTGAAAAGATTTACGTAGGTTTCTTGTGACTTAGAAATTTATTTAGGATGAAATCCTATAGTGTTTTAACACGACCAATGTACCCCTCATTATAAATCATCATCAAAAGATGTGATTAATCAGATTTCAGGAAAGGTTTCCTCCAAGAATATGAGTGTATAGTGCAAATGCTTTTTAATCATGTGGTAGACCTGTAGATTAAACAGAATTAGAAACCCTGTTCAGGGTAGCCCTCTTGGAGTCAGCTCCAAAGGAAGGATCTAAATATAGTGGAGGGACAAAACCACTCCAGTGCATGAGACAAAGAGACCATATTTATTCAAAGCACACACACATACAGTTTCCTCATAGACTTACTCTTGGAGTAGCCCTCCAGTGGTTTAGAAAGCCCCTCCTGGTTACCAGGCAATAGGTATGCTAACATAGACTCAGAGTCAAGGTGTTTTCATTTGTTTCCACAGTATTTTCACCTGTTTCTTCTTTATTTCATAGGTACTAAGATCCTAGTTTACAACCAGCATATAGAAAGATTCTGCATGCACCAGATAATATCTTAATTCTTCAGGAGTACACAGTCTAGTGGTAATGATATGTGTTCTCAAGAAAATAAGAATAGCATTCTTTCATTCATATCATTTGTGAAAGAAATATCTTTTTTATCTTATATCACTTTGTTTTTAAAAACTCATAACAATACTAATTGTCGACATTTACCAAACAATATCACAGACTAACCACAGTGCTACTAAGTGTTACCAAAATAATCCAATTTAACCTGTACCTATAGGCAAATATAATTATTATTATTTCAATTTTAAGAACTAAAAATGGAGGTTTAAAAGGGCTAAAATAGCTTCCCTATAACCGCATCGCTGTGTGGCCCTGGAAAGTGGATTTTTCTCACTCCTCCAAACTCTTTCAAAGTAATTACGATTCAGCCTGGTACTGCACAAAGAATTTGAAAAAAAACTCCAGAGGATTCAGGTCAGATTTCACATTGATCCAAATCCAAGGGACAGTTACTGAAGCTGAAAGCCCTTCAGACCATGAAGGGGTGAGCTGTGACTGATGAAAACACAGGTTTTCTCAAAAACTTCAAGCCTCCTAAGAAGCCGACTTTCTCAGATCCCAATGGTGAAATTCATTTTTTATAAAAAATGACGTTTAGATAAATACTAGGACTCAATCTTCAAATATGCCCCCCCAAAAAAACCCCAAAACCTTTTAGTTAAGGACTTTGCCCTTTCAAAAATAAGCCAGCATTTTAATGAACCTTAACAACAACCACACGTTATATACCTGGTCCATACCATCTGTCCCTCCCTCTGACTACACTCTTCTACCATGCTTTGCAATAATTAAATACATTCAAAAAATGCATAAAACAAATAATTGAGAAAAATATTCTTACCAGTAAGTTGTTTCCCTTAGTTCCACTAGGGTATGTCTGCAGTATTAAGACAGGGTCATTTTTTGCAGTTTTACAGCACCTAACAAATAGATTTGAAAGTTATAATTGTGGAGATAATTTCCATCTTAAAAAACAAAACAAAACACTTTTTAGGGGTTCCTGGGTAGTTGGGTCAGTTAAGTGGCTGACTCTTGATTTTGACTCAGGTCATGATCTCAGGGTCCTGGGATGGAGCTCTGTAAAGGGGTCCATACTCAGCTGGGTGTCTGATTGAGGATTCTCTCTCTCCCTTGCCTCCCCCCTACCCCCACCACTTGCACATACCCATGCTCTGTCTCTTTCCAAAATAAATAAATATCTTTTTTAAAAAAAATTAAAACACTTTTAAATTCATGTTTATCTCTTCTCTGTTAAAAAAATATTGATTTAGTTTTTTCTTTCCATTCCCCAAAAAATTCCCAAATGCCTGAACAATAACACTGTTCTGTTGATATAAAAAGACATCCTACAGATTCCTATCTAAGAACAAAAGCAGCAGAGAGGGGAGACATGCAGAAAACAGCCATGTAATTACACTTCTCATTGAAAAAATTATTGATGTGTCTTCTCTCACAAATTCAAGTATTTTGCAACAGACCAGAGTATACGGGAATTTCTACTTGGCAGTCCTCCCTGACCTGTTTTTCACAATAGCCACTTGCTTTTGTCTGAGGCTGTGACCAATGTGTCAACATAAAACAGGAGAGACTAAAACAATGAGTACTCTCTCAGGAAGCACTCTCCAAGCCCAGAACTCTATGAATTACACAGTTAACACAAGCCTTCAATTCAAGAGAGCAGCTCTTACCCAGGTGTGCTAATTCCAAGGCCGCCATCTTTTTAAAAATCAATATAAGGAATAAAGGAAGTGTTTCAACCAATACGCACAATCCTCTTACTGTTAAGTCCCAGATGATTTGAGGATTGGCTCACAATCCCTAAAAGATTGCTTATAAGCCTTTTTTCAGATGCTGTTCTGCTGAGCATAAGGAGGGTCAAAAAAGTCAAAGAACTGGTTTTGCATACCAGTTGTCATAACTTAATGAACATCATTCAGAAGAGCTAAATTCCATGTAGTAATTCTAATTCATTCAGGTAGAAATTACTATTTTAAAGATAGTTATACAACTATAATAATTTTGGCTCTACAAAAGAGGAGAGTGTTTCAAATAGCCAAGCAACTCAATTCCCTCTCATTGCATTAGTTGACACTATCTTTGGCCTTATTCCAAAAGCCGTTGCCAAAAAGTTATAAACAGATTGCAATCCTTCATGGAAAACTTCACACCAATACAATGAAAAACAAATTCTACCCTGGCAAGAATAAGAATAGCCCCTACTGCTGTCCAACTGACCAAGTGACACACTGCACAGAGTGTGCCCTGTCTCCTTTGGTTCAGTGACCTCATTTCAAACCCTTTAGGCCTACTTCTGACACCATTACTATCTGCATTATTACAACACACAGACTTGCTTATGGAAGACTAACAATGCATAAAACAACATTTAATATGGCTCCTAGTCAGTAGGTCCATGACACACATTGCTAGAGTATTGACTGTGTTTATTAGTTTTACAGGCTAATAGAAGAGTTTGACCTAACTAGAGGAGCACAGAAAATCACCATCATTTTGTTGTGTCCAGCATCTTCAATGTGTTGCAGTAGTCATTCAAAAGGGAAAAGAAGAAATGAAATACTTGCACATATTTATTCCAAATGGGATCTGCTGCTGCCCTGTGCCACTGAATGAGGCTGAACTTAATGATGTGATAAGGATGTCCTCTATCTATCTCAGTGATAAAGAATGTCACAAAGCAAGTATATTCTACAGCCTGGGAGCCATTTTTATAGTTTCAATATTAAATCTCTCAGACATCCCTCCAAAACCCATTCATGTCAAACAGCTACTGCAGGGGGCTCTTCCCTATCTCCCACCTTCTTAACACTCTCAGGGACACCCATGACAACAGGGATCAGTGCCCGAGCTGAATTATCCACACTCTCACTTAGCATTTTCAAGACTGTTGTTTGGCATTAGGCTTGAAGACTGTAGCTGCTGATCAAACTTATTTGTATGCTCACAGCAGCAGCATATGCCTGCTGAGCTCTCATCTGCTTCATTCAACTTTGGTTGAGAAAGCATTCCCATTAATCATGGATATAAGTTCTTTGCAACTAATCCAGTCACCGTGTGTGTGTGTGTGAGTGTGTGTGTGTGTGTGTGTATGGTGTTGGTGAATATAAAGGATTATCTCTTATTATTAGGTCTTTCATTATTTTATGTTGTAGGTGTATGATCTCCAAAATGGGGTATACAGACAATTCTTTAGAATGCAACAATTAACAATTACATATATTCGAAATTATAACACATATTAAAATATTTATATTGACATTAAAATATTTATATATACATATATGAGTGTACACATTATTTTGAAACCATCTTATCTCATTCTTTCCAATTCTTGTTTCCTTTTCTGTTTTCTTAAAGTAATATTTAGCACTCTGTATCTGACCAACTGGGATATGCACATACTGGAGGAACAGGCTTAAATATGTTTGATGATAAAGGTATGCACACACACACAATACTGTAGTCTAAGAAAATGCCTTTCTCGTTTTACTTTTATGACATTTATCAGGATATGTGATTCTTTGAATTTATTTAATCTACAAGACTTTATCCTTTCTCCTACCATCAATGATACAGATACCAATATCTTATTTTCTATTAGCAAATAGTTGTTTCTTTTTCCAAAGTCCCTGTTTCCTCTACTTAAGAGATTTGAAAAAAATATACCTACCAAATGCAAAGGTGGGGGGAGACAAATAGAAAACCTAATGGGAAAAGATAAAGAATTTTGAAGTACATTAAAGCAAAATGGGTCTTTGGGCCCTTGTTGGTCCGTTGCTTTTTTACAGAGAGAAGAAAGAAATATGAGTGAAAAATATATATATAAATACATAGTGTATCTATATCAAATTAAACTGTACTCACCTAAGGAAACAAAATACGGAAAGAGAGAGAATGCACACTAGAGGGAGAAAGGGAACTTCCTCAAAAGCAAAAGGCATTAAAGGTGGCAATGTGGATGAGGCTGGTCCACTGGGCGAACAGCTTCCCTGTGGCACCAACTCTCAATCAGGTAAACTCAGGTCCTCAGGCCTTCCGCATATGGACATCCTACAGCTCTGTTTACTTAGTATTTGAAAACAGTATTTTTCACACAATGTGGCCCCTGAAAGCAAACTGATGGCTTCATCAGGGGCTCAAGCAAAAGAAGTGGTGATCTCTTCCAGTCCTGGAGGAAAAGTTGACTGCGTACGAATTATTTAGAGATAATATATCACTTTTCTACATGGCATCTTCTTAGCATATTTTTAAGGTAAAGTCTCTTTACTTAACTGAATTTACAACATACCATATGTAAATTGCACACGCATTCCAGACAAAATTAACTAAAGACCAAATGGCTGTCATAATATTCTTGCCAGGTTTCACTCTGTATTTTATACAATGAATCTTGAGTTCAATAAGGGCACATTCCGATTGTTCCTGTAACCCCCAGTGTCACTGCCTGGCCCCATAATGAAGCTTAATGAATACATTCTGGATGAATTAATGATTGAATGTATGAAAGCTACACATACCAACAAAACAGCAGTACTTCACAGTTACTTAAGCTTACGTCACAGATGTGAATGTCACACACCATTAGGGGAGGAGTCCTCACCCTACCACCACTGTGCCCTCGAAAAGGGAAAAAAAAAGAGACAGAAAAAAGAGACAGCAAAGCTGAAAATAGAGTGAGGGTGTTCTTTCTCCCTGTGTGATTTTAGGCTAATGATATAACTTTTTGGAATGCCAGTAGTCTTATAAGTAAATAAGGGATAATGGTTATCTATCTTGCAGTATAGGTTTGAAGGAGAAGGACTAACTTGTATAATATGCTTAGTTCAGGGCTGGGATCTAGAAGGTGCTGGGTAACCAGAGGGGCAGCACAGATCCCTGTCTCTACCCAGAGGCAGTCAGTGAGGCCGGGAGAAGCACCAACCAGACATCACTGAAACTCAGCCAATGGGACGAAACCATGCTGCCCCAAATGGTGACACAGGAGCCCTGACAAATGCTCTATAAGACCATGTGCAAGCAGTTACATGTCTTACTCTCTTAAGACAAAAAGGATTTATAATGTTTTTCAAGCTTGTGACTTCCTTAAGGCCGGGGGTAAAAAAAAAACCAAACAAAACAAAAACTTTAATTTTTGCCTCTCTAGTGCTCAAGCACAGTGGCTGTCATAGTGTCAAATATTGGTTGCTTAATAAATGAGTTGAATTGAATGAAAATACCTGTTCTATATGTTTGTGGTGTGTGTGTGCATGTGTGTAGTGTATATGTGTATTTGGAATCAAGAGTGGTTATTTTTTTTTCTGCTTTTATTTTACCTTATTTTAAAAATAAACCTAATCTCAATTAATCTTCACAAACACTGGAGACATTTTAGTGATTTTAAAAACAGACTGAGAGCACCTCAGCTTTCAGTCAATATTTGGGTCAATATTCTTAAAAAGTTGGTATTGAAAACATCTCTCTTCCTCTCATCAACGAGCATGCACCTGGCAGGAATGAGCTCTTGATTCAAATCACTGAAGTCCATATGTTCAAAATGTGTAACAAGATGCTTGATTCGATTTTTTTTGAATGAATATAGCATCTTTTAAAAAGCAAATGATATATGATGCATATAATATCCCCAAGAATATAAGCTGGTAGTACAGTAAAAAATGAACACACAACAGAATTTCTTCAATATGTTTAACATAAAATGATGCACAATAAAATAAGAATTGGAAAAACTACAATCAACAGCAAAAGTTACTTTGGGAAATTATAAGCAAAAACTTACACAAGCAATATGAAAATATTTGTACTATACGTTAACTAACTGGAATCTAAATGAAAATTTGGAAAAAAATGTTCAGTTTGTTCCTATGAATACATTTGAAGGAGTACACTGAAAGAAAATAGTCCCTATTTCTGATCACTAGTTTCAGCATGTGTTTACTCAAAAAAATTACTGACCCCTGCTAAGGGTCAGATATGATTTTTCTTCTAATATTATTTGAGACATACTTTGTACTGCACGTTGTACTAAGTAATTTATCTGTTATTCACAAGTGCCCTCTAAATTAAGTAGGACTGACCATAATTTTATAGAAGATGCAATGAATTCAAATAGATTAGGGAGCCTGTACAAGTCATGATGAGAGTGAATGGCACAACCATGATGGGAAACTGCCCATGTAACTGGAAGCTCATGGCTTTATCTACACTAGCCTGACTTCCTTATTCCACCGTTCATGTAATATACCCTGAGTTTGAAAAGGACTACGTGGTAGTTATTTTTCTATCTCCTACTATTTTTTTTTTAATTTTTCATTTATTTATTTGACAGCACAAGCAGGGGAAGCAGCAGGCAGTGGGAGACGGAGAAGCAGGGCTGAGCAAGAAGCCCGATGTGAGTCTTGATTCCAAGACCCTGGAATCATGACCTGAGTCTAAGTCGGACACTTTACCGACTGAGCCATCCAGGCACCCTCCTATTTTTTTTTTTTAAAGATTCTATTTATTTATTTGACGGAGAGAGAGAGCACAAGTAGGCAGAGCGGCAGGCAGAGGGAAAGGGAGAAGCAGGCTCTCTGCTAACCAGGGAGCCCAATGCGGGGTTTGATCCCAGGACCCTGGAATCATGACCTGAGCCGAAGGCAGCCACTTAACCAAATGAGCCACCTAGGTGCTCCCTCCTATTTTTTAAAGTCATATATCTAACTGTTGTTAAGGAGGCTAATAGCATCATATGAAGAAAGTTACAAAGAATATTCCAAAGCAAGTCAGAAGACCATGTGAATTTTATTGCAAGCTCTATCATTAACACGGCTTACTAACAGCAATTTCTTAACCAATTTAGGTCAGTTAGCCTCACTTACAACATAAGAATGCTAATAATTATTTTCCACAGTTTCTTTTTGCCTTAAAAGTTTATGATTATAGGAAAGGGGTGCCTGGGTGACTCAGTTAGTTAAGCGGCCAACTCTTGATCTTGGCTGAGGTAATGATCTCAGGGTCCTGGGATGGAGCCCTATGTTTGACTCCACGCTCAGCCGGGATTCTGCTTGAGATTCTCCTTCCTTCTGCCCCTCTCCTAGTCATGTGTGCTCGAGCTCTCTCTCTCTTTCAAATAAATAAATAAATCTTAAAAAAAAATCTTATGATTACAGGAAAAAAATTGCTCTGATAATGAAGCTGAAAGAGAAGAGCAAATAAAATATTAGAGAGGCTGAGGTCATCAACTTTCACACAAGGGAAGATTAAATGATTAGA
This sequence comes from Spilogale gracilis, assembly GCA_004023965.1. NCBI lineage: Eukaryota > Metazoa > Chordata > Mammalia > Carnivora > Mephitidae > Spilogale > Spilogale gracilis. The sequence goes on from PITA01014244.1 coordinate 35,390, forward strand.
AATCTAAACTGTGGAAAGATAAATACACTAAAATCTTGAAACATATAGAAGAGGTGAATATAATTGTGTTTTCTATAATCTTGGACTTTTACAACTTGAAAAATGAGAGATTCCCTCAGAAATAAATTGGAGAGTAAATCATATACAATAGAATTCTATTACCATGAAAGGTCATAAATATCAAAGAAATATATAGCTTCCCGAAAGGTTGAGACCTATTTTTTGGCAAATCCACTCACAGTTTATTGACAGAGAGCAGGGTTTATACCCTACTTTAAGTGTATTTGAGACTCTACCATTTGAGAACATCACGGAGAACCAACATAGCTCTCAAGAACCCTTCCCTTCTCTAGGGATGGCTGACCTCTTAGAAAGACCTGGATCTGACCAATATATCAATTATGCTTAGGGACTTTGGACTTTTGAGCCCAGTCCCAGCATGCAGCACACAGCAGGTGATTAATAAATACTTGTTTGAATGAATGAGCTCTGCCACTTCCCAGCTGTGTCACCTTGGGATAATTAAGCAGCTCCTCATTTTCTCTGCAATCAACTATGGGAAGATTTATTCTGCTTCTGAGAGGTGAGGATCAATCCCCTACAGGGTCCCCTACAGTAATTCCTCTCAGAGAGGAAGTTTTCTCATAAAGAGTCTAAGGCAGTTTGTTGTAGCAGAATATCAGTGTTAGATCAGGTCTTGAGGCCACAGGGCATATCTACAAGGCACAGGCCCCTCATGTAATATCTCTAGTCTTTCAACCATGAATATTGAGAACAACCCTGCAGAGGCAAGATTCAGCCAGCTTATCTAGTCAAACCACAAAGCTTGGACTAGACCCCCATGACACCAGGGGAGAAGCTGTTGTTTTTCCAAATCATACAACCTACCAGAGGCCAGAGGCCCTCTTATGGACCTGCTCATCCCCTGTTCATCACCTTGTTGTGTGATGGGAAGGAACATTCTTCATTTTCTCAATTCTGTCGATTGTATTATATCACATGAAATCGTGTTTGAAATGGTTTTGAAAGTAATAAGCAAAAGTGTTAATGTTTTAGGTTAAGAATAAATTGAATAGATGATCTTTTAGATCTCAAACAAGATCTAGATCTGATTTTTATATTACTTTCTAATGCAACGGTAGATTGTCTCCCAGGAAGTACAGATGTTCATAACAAATCTGCAATTCTCAATACATTTGACTGAGGAGCACTTGGCTTTTGTATATGATCTGAAATGTATGGGATGATAATCTCATATATCAGAAAAGCCAAGCTCTGCTTTGACTAAAGTCTGATCAAATCAGGTGGCTGTGGACAAGTTAATACCAAGGTCAGGGTCATTCAGTAATAATAGGATACATTTACATGGAGTTTGCTGCATGCTAGGCACTGCTCTATTTTATACTTTATGAATTCATTTTATCCTTACTACACTATGAGGTAGAGACTTGTTAAGTTCCTCATGTTAAAGATAAGACAACGGAGGCACGAAGAATCTACATATTGCCTAGGATTACAGAAGCATTTCTCCAGGATACAGCTTTATAACCATGACAGTCTTAAATACTATCAAAGGTATTGTCACAGCATCAGAACATTTTTAAACCAGACTCTTGTTCTTTAGGGCTGCAAATTTAGTGACCACACATATTTTCATATTTTCAAATCCGCAATTAAAAAATGGAATTCTGAGGCACCTGGGTGGCTCAGTTGGTTAAGCGACTGCCTTCGCCTCAGGTCATGATCCCGGAGACCCGGGATCGAGCCTCCCATAAGGCTCCCTGCTCGGCAGGAAGCCTGCTTCTCCCTCTCTCACTCCCCCTGCTTGTGTTCCCTTTCTGGCTGTGTTTCTCTCTGTCAAATAAATAAAATCTTAAAAAAAAATGGAATTCCAAGTCATTAAAAGTCATACTAAAGTACATATGAAAACTGCCTGAAAGTTTTTGAGGCACATTTAGGTAAGAAAACAAGTTAATATCACTATTATGAGGACTTTCTGTCTGAAAGCACCATACAAGGGCATCTTTGTTCATTCATGCAAGTATTTATTACTTGACTACTCTGTGTCCGGCACTGTGGCCAAGACCCGCCCATGAACAGAGAGCCCTATGTCACTGAAATAAGAACTTGTCTAAACAAATCCAATCCCAGGATATTATTCCCAATCTCCGTCCTGAGCCATTCCACCTGCTGCTTTGGTCACAGTATTTGCTCAAACAGCTTTCAACCCCGGACCTCCCTCTATTCTTGTTGCTCCACTGGCCTATGGACCTTAGAATCTCTGCTTCCCTTTCATCTTCCCCAAAGCACAGCTAGGGCTACACTCTAACTCTTCCTCAAAAGAAGACAAAGTTTCTGTACTCTGTACACATTCCCAATATTTTTCAGTACTGTCTGTATTTTAGTATTGATAGCTACAGTAACAATACTGTGGTGATCTCATACCACAGTGAACCTTAGGAGACAAGTAATTTTCAAGTGGTTTTACTATTCCACCTATCAGAAACTTACTTTTTTACCTATGATGTCATAGGAGAAAGGTTTTGAAGGAGATGCCAATTGTTTAAAGTGGATAACTTGTACGTTAGGTTTTTTTTGGCTTTTTTTTGTTTTGTTTTCTGGGGGGGGTGTTGTGTGTGTGTGTTTTGTTTTATTATGAGTAATAAACGTCCACTATAGAGCTCTGGTAAACTATAAATAGCTATATGTAAACACATATATGCACATATGTATGTGTGTAAACTTGTATATGTAAATATATAACATACACATACACATATATATATAAATCATATGTCAAAGGTAAAAACTACTAAGTGTATTTCCTTCCTCAGTTAATATATCAATATTCAACTAGTGCTATATATATATATATACACGTGCACATATACATACAAATATGTAAAAATCATACACTGTGTATCTCTAAATAACACTATAAACATTTTACCTTATTGAATAATCTAACACACCATTTTATGCTCTTCTGCTTAAGCCAATCTTCACATAAATAGAAAACCAGCTTGAGTTTAAATACATTGATATATGCTCAAACATGAATGTAACATCATATTTAATAGTCAGTGTAATTTATAATAATAAAATTTTGGTAACAACCCAAATGCTCAGTAATAGAGAAATAACAAGTACCTAGAATAGACTGTGTATTAGACAACTTTGTAGTTTTTAAAAAATTCTGTTTTCAAAGAATATTGAGGGGCACCTAAGTGGCTCAGTTGGTTGAACGACTGCCTTCGACTCAGGTCATGATCCCAGAGACCCGGGATCGAGCCCCACATCGGGCTCCCTGCTCACCGGGAAGCCTGCTTCTCCCTCTCTCATTCCCCTCTCTGGCTGTGTTTCCCTCTGTCAAATCAATAAAATCTTTAAAAAAAAAAAAGAATATTGAATGCTGAGAGAAATTTCTCATGTCATAAAATTAAATGAAATAAAGCACTACAAAATTTAGCTCAACTTTGCCAAAAAAAAAGTATGATTCTATAGCTTCATGGGAAGTAACATTGGAAAAGACAGAGATTCAAGATGATCTAATTTAATAAATACTTTTTAATGATCATGAATTATCTTTTTATCAAAATAAACAAGAGAAGTAATCAAAACCCTTCCTTTTTCCTCCAAAGCTGCACAGTCATTTGAGCTGGGTAAGTAAATATCTCAGTTTACGAAGCTATAAAGAAAAGAATGGCATTTGGGTGGTGGTGGTGTCACTATGGGATAGCAGGAGAGGAAACTAAGAAACTTAGGAAATCAGGGCATAGTCAACAAGACAGATGAAAGTTTGAGACACTGAAGATGAGAATCAAGAGTAGATAAAGATGCCATGACGCTGAAAAGTTGAATTGTTATAAAGGTGTGAAGAACCCTGGGTGTCATGCTTAGAGAACTTCATCTTGGAACAGAAAACCATTGTGGGTTTTTAGTAGGAAATGACAAGTTCAAATTCATGCGTCAGGATGATAATTCCAGTTCATATCTTTGTATTCTCAGATAAACTCAAGGTTCCAAGGATGCTGGGTGTCTTGACTGATTAGGAAGCAAAGAAAAAGGAAAGAAAAGAAGCAACTGAATTGATTTTTTTCTAAGATGTTGAGTTCAGCCCTTACCTTAGAGGAAGAATTTTAAGTGCTCCTTGGTTCCTTTCAGAGAGGGTCTTTGTGCAGAGAAGGGAGCAAAGCAGCTTAGAAAATTCTAGATATGACGTAAAGTTTTATAATGGGGAACACATACACCAACTCTGGTACTCACTAGCTGCACCCTAAGTAGGTCACAGCCACCACAAACTTCTGCATCTTCCTTCTCTAAATTGGAGCTAACAAAAATCCACCTCACCACCCTCACAGAGTGGCAGTAAGATTTTATAAATGGTCAACCACGTAACAGAGATGTCAATGAAATTAGTATGCCAAAACAATATGTGCATTCTTTTTTTTTTAATATGTGCATTCTTATGTTAACTGAGGCATCATTCACAATAACCAAGCTATAAACAGCCTGGGTGTCTGCTGATGGATGAATAAATTTAAAAAAAGTGACACACACACACTGAAATATGATTCAGCCATAAAAAAGAAGGAAATCCTGCCATTTGCAACAACATGGATGAACCAGAGGACATTATGCTATTGAAGTAAGTTAGACATTAAAGGAAAAATACTGTATGATCTCATTTATGTGTGTGTAATCTGAAAATGTCACTTATAGAAGCGCAGACTATAGTGCTGGCTGCCAGGGACTTGAGTGACAGTGCTTATAGGGAAATGCTGGTCAAAGGGTACAGACTTTCAGTTGCAAAATGATTACATTCTCAGGAGCTAATGTACAGCAGGGGGACTACAGTTAATAATTTATGGTGTACTTGAAATTTGCTAAGAGAGTAGATCCTAAATATTCTCTTACACATACACACACACACACACACACACACACACACACACAGAGTAACTATGCTGAGGTGTTAATTAGCTTGATTATGGTAATCATTTGGCAGTATATATGTATACAGAATCATGTTGCTGCACACTTTAATAGTTATACCTCAATAAAGCTAAAAAATAAAACAATGTTTCAATTAAAAATAGATAATGTCTAACATAATTATTATTTTATATACACTCGCTAGCAAATGGAAAGTTGGTTGTGTAAAAAATATCTAAGTGCAAAACCTAACTTGTAAAACTATGAAAATAAGCAGCTAATCAGCAGAGCATGAGTAAGTTACTTAATAAAAAAAAAAAATCTAAAGGCACCTGGCTGCCTCAGCTGGAAGAATATGCAATTCTTGATCTCGGGGTTGTGAGCTGGAGAGCAACAGTGGGTGTAAAGATGACTAAAAAATAAATAAACTTAAAAAAAAAATCAAAACCTGCTACAAAGAGATGTCATGAGATAACCAAAACCTGAAGGGCATTTAGAGTCTAACAGTCTAAATAGACAATTTAACTTTAATTTATCATAATAATAATTCCTATTAATTGTAATACAGAACAGAATATGCAAATTCAACGACAAATCTCAAAGTATTTTTAATATGGATCAAATCAAAATGACTCTGTATGAAGATCTCCAGGAAACTCTGTGCAAACGGAATGATATGCAAACATAATGGTGTTACTCAAAAGACCAAATTAACAATCGGAAACAATCTGCCAGTATGCGGGCCAAGACCATCATTCCCCAGTGCCTCCACAATAAGTTCAGTACATGGTAAGATGCCACACTACTCTCAGTTAAAGAGAAGAATATATGGATTCTAAGCATAACTTTGTGGTCAACCAGTAGGAGTCACCCTGTTTTTCACTCCAGCCAAAAAGTGATCAGCAAATCAATCAGAAATATAAATGGTCCAAAGATTTTTGACAATGTTAAGGGTAGAATATCATTAGTGATATTTTGAAAAGTATTTATTACGACAAAATCTGTATGGGACTAGATAAGTTTAAAGTTGAGGATCACACCAACACATTTACAATGAAATACATTTGGAGTGACAGAGAATAAGTAATAAAATCTAAAGATGCACTATTGGTGGAAAATTGCAGTTAACATAAACATTTTTAGACATTAAAAGTCAACATTTAGGAAAACACTATATTTAACGCAGTCCTACTTCACAAAATGTAAAAGTTCACCTGTGGACTAGGTCTGTTTCAGCTTTCCATAAAATTGTACATCTGCAATTACCTACATATTTCAAGCAACAGAAGAACAGATGGTGGTGGTGACTGTGGTGGTGAGAAAAGAAAGAAAGAAAAGAATCTGCCTTAATTATGGGAAATAACAAAAAAAAATTTAAAGAAATATTGGGGGGCGCCTGGGTGGCTCAGTTGGTTAAGCGACTGCCTTTGGCTCAGGTCATGATCCCGGAGTCCCGGGATGGAGTCCCACATCGGGCTCCCTGCTCAGCAGGAAGCTTGCTTCTCCCTCTCTTACTCGCTCTGCTTGTGTTCCCTCTCTGACTGTGTTTCTCTATGTCAAATAAATAAACAAAATCTTTAAAAAAAAAAAAAAAAAGAAAGAAAGAAATATTGGGGAAAGTTAATTCAGATCTCCAATCTGCATTTTCTCCCCCAGTAGAATTTCCATTAGACAAAAACTCTTACTAAATATAAACCAATATATTAAACTCACTCTTCAGGTACCCACTACTATACTACCAGTACTATCGATTAAAGTGAAATAGGAATTGGTGATGATTTATCTAGTTAAGGGATTCTTAACCCCGTGAGGCTCACCCATGCATTTGAAAGTCTGGAGAAAGCTAAGAACTCTCTCCAGAAGCATACACACATCCTCATGTCTACACTGTACTAAACACAATTACATGGTTTCAAAAATTATTCAAACTACTCAAGACAAAGTTCAATGTAAAAAATGGCTATCTGGCCTCAAAAGACAGAATTAAAATCTGTTGTAATTGTTTAATCAAATTTTATTGCAAACGACCTATCTTACAACAATATAAAACCTTACATTTTATAACACCTTCACAAAGATTTTTTTTCATTTAATCCTTGAAACAAGTTTGTGTTAATTTGTTAGATTCACTGAAAAATGAGGAAAAATAAAATGCAGAAGGTTAAGTTACTTCTTTAATGTTACACGAAGCAAGTGACAAAAGTATAGAACCCATATTGTGATTCCAATTCCAGTCCTTTCTCAACAATGTCACGATCCAATGTCTATGTCAGAAAACAAGTGGTGCACATACTTTGTGAAGGTGCACAGTTTAAAATGACACAAAACAAACTCAGTCCTTCACTCTGAAAGGAAATCTTTCCTTGCTTGCTTGTGTTTCTTTGTTCTTTCCTTTTTTTTTTTTTTTTTTACCTTCAAATCATCAGCTGGGTGGTTTGTTATGACCCAGTGAAGGAGCTGTGGACCAGAGCTTCCCTACTTGGGATTTTGTCAGTTTTAAGCTTTTGCTTTCATCTATTTCTGTTTAGCATGACACAAAAGCCTGAGAGAACCACCACTTCCTTAGTCTCACCACATAATCCAGGTACCATACAGGACCCTAAAAGACCTGTTATTCTTTTCATTTTATGGTGAATCCTCCAAATTTATTATACAAGAGATCCTTTGATCCTTCAGAAGCAAGCCACTGTTTGAAGTTGTGCTAACAAAGTATTTAAGAGGGTTCTTCCAGGAGGTCCAGTTGGTCACTCAGCACACATTTTAAGTACTCACTTGGTACAGCTCCTTGTTGGCTCTTTATAATGCTACAGACACTCACCGTGGGTGAGAAGGCAGAGCGAGGATCTACCCAAAGCAAAGCAAAATGAAACAAAAGCAGCAAAAACTAAGAGGTGTTCAACTCCTTTTACTGGAGGAACCGCAATGATATGAAGGGAGGAAAATTTTATCAAATGGAGCCACGAATGGGGGGAGTAAGAGGGGCACAGGTAAGTAATTTATGTCTAAGTTCGAGACAAGAAAAGTGTAAAGATTAAGGGCTACATTGCATGCAATCAACATCATTTTGTTTTCTCAAAAGCACACAGAATATAACCAAGTATATTCTGAACCCAGTTATAACGATCCCACTGAAATCCCAAAAGGCATTTTATACTCACAGAGAGTGGATACACTGTATAGTTGAGAGCTGAACTAATTACCTGGAAAATTCAAGCAAAAAACCTTTTTCTCTATTCCTTCCATATGGACAACTAGTTCGGGAAATATGAGACTCTAGAGATCTACATATTCTAAAAACTGGACTCTGTTGTGAGTAGCCTGCTCTCCTTTGGGCATTCATATTTTTGGCTTTGAGAAATGTAGTACTCACAGGTTATTTCTTGCATTAATTACTCACAGTATAGCTGGAGTAGATGCAACTAATTACCTCTGTATTCTAAGAAAAGGTTTGGGTAACTTATCGATGGAGGCATGGGGAGACCAGCCAGTCAGAGAATGTTTTGTGAAAGGCATTTTCTCCTGCCACTTTTTTACACATCAGTGCTCAAAATTAATGAAGTTTCTGAAGGACATAACAATTAGAAAAAAAAATTAGTAAAAACTTAGAATAAATTATATCAGGCATAAAACATGGTAGAAATTATAATTAATAAAAAGTGAAATGTTACACCACCTTAAAATAGAAAGCAGGATCTCTCTTACAAAAACACATGGGACTAATGCAAAAATCAATGTTCACTGTGCTGGTTGCCTGCAAAATTACACAATTAATCCTATGTAAACTAACCTATCAGCCATGTGCACTGCAGGATTCCTGATAACTATTAGGCTACACAATTTATTAAAGAAAGAGAACTTTAATGAGATCCCAGGAGAATCGAAAAATTTAAAACACTTTTTTTCCCTCTAAAAGAACATTTTTACTCCATTTAATGAACATTACTTTCCATATCTGATATACATATGGTCAAATCTACCACTAAAACAATCATCAGGAACCAGAAAGCCTATCTTGAGTTTAAAATATGCTACACTAAGGTGACTTCAAAGTAATAGAGGATTGAGAGCTCTCCATGAAAATGATGCCACCTTTTCTTCTTGGCTTTGATAGCAATCTATTGCCATCCTATGTCCCTGGACCCCACAAGGGCTAATGAGCCATTCTAAAATTGTATTAGCACATAATATACTATATGAATACATGGAGTCCCACAGGCACTCAGTATACGTAAATTATAATCTGCTTAATTCCACGACAAAATAGAAATAAAGTAACTATTTAGGTATGACCATTTTTTAAATACTGTCTCTGTTACACATATACATATATTTACACAACTGAATATATGTAAAAATGTCCTACTCATGTGTAGGCATTCCACTGAATATTTAACATCTAAACACACATTTTTGCACAGTTCAACCAGAAACACAGTTTAAATATTTTTTTGGTGGGGCACCTGCATAGCACAGGTGGTTAAGCACCTGACTCTTGATTTCAGCTCAGGTCATGATCTCAGAGTCATGAGATCAAGCCCCATGATGGGCTTAGCGCTGAGCATGGAACCTGCTTAAGATTTTCTCCCCCTCTTCCTCTGCCCCTCCCCTGCCCAGCTGACACACGAACTCTCTTTCTCTCAAAAAAACCATTATCTATCTATCTATCTATCTATCTATCTATCTATCATCTATCTATCTATTTTAGTGATTGGGATAATCCTTTAAGGGACTTTCTTTTCCTCCAATTCTTAGACTGTATGTAATTCCATCCAAAACCATGCTAACTAGACAGAGACTAAATGATTCTTCAAATACCCCCCTGTGTTTTCATTACATACTTAACTGAAATTTCCTTGAAGAAAACACATCATTATTAAAACTACACATTCCAAAAATACCATTAAACTTGGTCTCAACTTCTTCTAACTCCTGATTCTTTAATCTCAACAGCAGTCTTGTTATAGATCAAATCCAATCAGCTAGTGTTTATTGTCTCGACTGCATGCCAAAATAAATAGATGCATGGACGGTTCAATCTATCAGTTAGTAGATGGGCAGATACATCAGGACATTAGCTGCAATAAATGTAAGAGAGAAAATGGGAAGTCCTGTCAATCATCTTCCTTGAGCTAATATGGATTGCTGAAGGAACCCACCTCGCCAGATGAGCACTGGCCGCTTCCCTTTCCTTTGGCTCACTGCTGGAAGCAAACAGAGCAGAATGCAGATACTGTAACAAAATTACTAATGGGAAGCCCAAAGTAATGAGCACTGCTATCTCTAGGAGGGAACAGATAGTAAAAAGAAAAGTGAGACAAAAAAGGAAATCACAGAGGAGAAAACAACATAGACGCACAAAGGAGAGCAATTTGTCTAAAAGGCTGGAAACTCCCTACACACTAAAAAAAGCCGACGTTTCTGCTGTGACTAGCCCACACCAAAACTGTTGTCAGTGACCACACATGCTATTGTCTCCAGAATTTGACCTATTTTGGAAAGCTTTTGATTTCTAATCCACACCTTTTGTTTCTTTCTCCAACATATGTCACATATTGTATTTCAAAGTGTTATGAACCTTTTAGCCCTTATTTCCATATAAAGTAATTAAGAATGCTAGAGAAAAGACAAGGGTTTTTTTCTTGTTGTTTTTTCTCATTTAGCTCAAAAGCATAATGTCTTCCCAATCGGTCCCAAGGTGCATCGCTTACTGTTGCACACATACACAGTGTTATTCAAGGCCCCAACTTCAGGACTACCTTTTAGGACTAAGAGATCATTTCCTGTCTCCCCATGTTTCTTCTCATGTAACTTTTCTATAAAAAGTGAGGCAAAAAAATATTTTTTTAAAGATTTTATTTATTTATTTGACAGCGAGAAACACAGCTAGAGAGGGAGCACAAGCAGGGGAGAGAGAGAGGGAGAAGCAGGCTTCCTGCTGAGCAGGGAGCCCGATGCGGAGTTCGATTCCAGGACCCCAAGATCATGACCTGAGCCGAAGGCAATCGCTTAACCCACTGAGCCACACAGGTACCCCCAGAAAAATATTTTTTAAAATTATTTATAAGACAGGGGCGCCTGGGTGGTTCAGTGGGTTAAAGCCTCTGCCTTCGGCTCAGGTCATGATCTCAGGGTCCTGGAATCGAGGCCCACACTGGGCTCTCTGCTCAGCAGGGAGCCTGCTTCCTCCTCTCTCTCTGCCTGCCTCTCTGCCTACCTGTGATCTATCTCTCTGGCAAATAAATAAATAAAATATTTTTTAAAAATGATTTACAAGAGAGCTTCCTGCTTAGTTTTAATAGACGGGCATTCATAGGTGGTAGTTACTAAAATAAAAGTAAGATCAGCATGGGTGGGAGGAGGTGGATAACATTTATACATTTTCAAGCCTGGTAATAACTACTCCTGCTACTCTCTTACATGACATAAACACTGATTTTACCAAGGAAAAATCCTGATGAAATTATTTACCTGAAATAATAGGCATGAATTAAACTGACATGCATTTCAGCTTTCACCAAAAATTTTATTTTCAAAAAGAAAATATTTTGACAAGGACTAAGACATCCTTCTTATATTTTCAAAACTCTCCTACATGCAGTCTATCAGAAAGTATCTACTTATAGTGGATTCTCCACTAAGCATTGGGGAGAGGAGGAAGCACTTTGGAAAATGAGAGGAAAGATAAAAACTGCAAGCACCTATAAGCACTACAAGGCAATTTTTTTTCCTCTGACAAGTCATAGAAATATTTTCACTTTAAGAAAAGGCAGACACGTGTTAATTATCCTTTCATTACATATTTCACAATCACTCTCTTGATTTAAGATATCTAGAGAACCACAATCACTGTTGAGTTCATAGACAATGGTGGTACTGAGCATGGGACTATCAGTGTGCTCATGTGCTTAAGAAATTGAATTGTTTCATGTTTGACCCAGCTTTCACTTTGGCTTTATAAGCTGTCTTATAAAGGGGGTGGAGTGGAGGAATAGGGGGTGGGGCAGACTCCATTCTACTGGATGAATCTCTAATTTATATTCATTTTCAGACTTCAGAGATGTTAAATTTGGCCTAACTCTAAGAATCAAATAAAAGACAATCTGATCCCCTGTACAATTTCCATCCCAAAGCGTATTATTCCTTTATTAACCGTCTTCCTGAATTAGACTGTAAGCTCTGTAAGGGTAGGTACAACTCCAGGTGCTCTCCATTGTACCAAATAGACAACTTGGTACCCTAAGTGCTCAATATTGCTTATTGAATGAATGAAGAATTTATGAACTTAATCCTCTAGTCAATTAGTACCTGACACAGTCCTATTTTATTTTTTCTCAAAATATTTTTTCCTTTTGAGTTATTTTAAGTCAGTTTTTTACACCAGTCCTTTTGAGTTATTGTCCTCAAAATAATTTTTGCCTTTAGAGTTATTTTAATCGATTTTGTGCACCTCTCTCTCCCACCTAATTCTGTTACTTAATGTTGCCAATATTTTTTTTTAAAGATTTTATTTATTTGACAGAGAGAAACACAGCTAGAGAGGGAACACAAGCCGGGGGACTGAGAGAGAAGCAGGCTTCCCACCGAGCAGGGAGCCCAATGTGGGACTCGATCCCGGGTCTCCAGGATCATGACCTGAGCCGAAAGCAGTTGCTTAACCACTGAGCCACCCAGGTGCCCCACCCATATGGTTTTTGATAATTCAATGCATCTAGTAATATTAAAAAATGTAACAAACATGTATTTATAGGAAAAGCTATATGCCAGTCACTGTTGTAACTGTTTTAAAAATAACTCATTTAGTAATTTCAACAATCTTCTGAGATATGTCCTATTTTTTTATCCATGATACAATGTAGTTACAGTATAAAAATACCATATTCTGAACATATTATTCCTTTAAAAACAAAAGATGTTATATTGCCCACACAAAAGTTATTTTAAATCTATGGGTCAAAATTAGAGAACCTTACCTTCTAATATTAATTTTTCAGTGCAGATTTGTGTTCCTGTAACACTTCACCTAAGTATCACTATTTTATATCATATAGTGATAGTGATGGACCAAAATGTTTTCGCCAAAAGTTCACTTAATTTCTTGGATATTTCAAGCAGAAAATAGTTTGAAGGATGGTGTGGTTGTTGGAATAAAGACATCACAAGATATTTACATTCTAATCCCTGGAACCCGTGAGAATGTTTCCTTACATGGTAAATGGGACTTAGCAGATATGATCACATTAAGGATCTCAAGATAGAGAGATTATCCTTGATTATGTGAATGAGTCTAATATAATCACAGGTTCCTTGTAGGAAGAAGGCAGAGGGTGAGAGAACAGATGATTTAAGGGCAGAGCAGAGAAAGACAAATTGGAAGATGCTACACTATTGGCTTTGGAGATGAAGGATGGAGCCATAAGCCAAGGAATGCAGCTGGATCCTAGAAGCTAGAAAAAGCAAAGAAACAGACTGTCCTCTAGGGGCTCTAAAGGGAAATAGTTCTGCTAACACTTTGTTTCTGGGCCTTCTAAACTCCAGAACTTTTTTTTTTTTTTTTTTAAGATTTTATTTATTTATTTGATAGAGAGAGAGATCACAAGGCAGAGAGGCAGGCAGAGAGAGGGGAGGAAGCAGACTCCCTGCTGAGCAGAGAACCCGATGTGGGCCTCAATCCCAGGACCCTGGGATCATGACCTGAACCAAAGGCAGAGGTTTTAACCCACTGAGCCACCCAGGCACCTTAAACTCCAGAACTTTGGGAGAACAAATCTGTGTTCTTTTAAGCCACTAATTTGGTGGTAATTGTTTACAGGAACTGAATATAAGTAACACACATGCGTGTAGATAAGAACCTAGACTTTTATTTCAGGAGCCAATTTTTGGTACTACTTTAGGTTGATACAAAATATATGCTGCCTTCTAATTATTTTGCAAGGAGATGAAATATTATATCTATAAGCCTAAGTTAAAATGAAACCCAAATTTTTTTAAAGATTTATTTATTTATTTGACACACAGAGAAAGAGAGAGCCTGTGAGAGGGAACACAAGCAGGGGAAGTGGCAGAGGAAGAATCAAGCTTCCCACTGAGCAGGGAGGCTGATGCAGGGCTCAAGCCCAGGACCCTGGGATCATCACCTGCACCAAAGGTAGACGCCCAATGACTGAGCCACCCAGTCGCCCTGAAACCTAAATTTTTAAATAAGATTTGTCACATATATAGTCATATCATTTTTGAACACATAAAATACTTTAATAAATTAAGTCAATAAATATTAATGTACAATAAAGTAATATTTTATATCTACAGTCTCATTAACTTAATATTAAATACATAAACTCCCTCTTTAGTGTGTGCTCATCTATATTCAACAAGAAGAACACTTACAGAACCAACATAAACACCGGAAAGATTACCTGAAATACTATGCATTACTCATGTATAAATAAGTCTTTGTACAGATCTTAAGTACTAGAGTGTGACTGTGTGGTTTACCTCTACTCTTGTGAAGAGGAGATTGAGTTGATTTTCTGTCTAGTCTTTGACAACTACCATGAAATTAAAAATGGAAAGGCGTGAGATTTCTCTTAAATCTAAGCAAGTTAATCTCTGAATGAGTTTAGGGTCTGTTACTTCTAAACATTCTGAAAGACCTACATTGCAATCAAGAGCTGAAACAAAGTTATTTATCAGTCTTCTGTAATAATGTTTCCACTTGACCCCAAATCACAAATTCTGTATTGGCAATTTTCCAATGTAGCTTAGGTATTTTTATTTTATGAAGAAATTTAGATACAGGAAATACAATTTAAAAATTCTTATATAATTGTCATCTAGAATTTTTAACATTATTAACATTTTGTCACATTCGCCTCAGAACTCACTTTTTTATTTTTATTTATCTATTTTTTTTAAGTAGGTTCCAAACCCAATATGGGGCTCAAACTCCCAACGCAGAAATTAAGAGTGACATGCTTTTCCAACTGAGCCAGCCAGGCACCCCCAGAAATCAGTTTAAATAAGTAAAATACAAAAAATTAAGTTGAAAGTCCCTTAAGGTTCCCTTCTAAATTCCATTTCCCTTTACTCCTAGGAAGAACCAACATATTTAATTTAATGTAAGCAACACATTTTTTATACTATTCTACAAAGAGAATATAATGTTGCATAAATATTTTTAATTCACATAATTGGAATTGTTAACAATGAGACAAGAGGCCCCAAATGGAGTAGCTTATGATGAGCCTAACCACACCAAGACTTAACTTAGTTAAAGTGTCAGCCTATCTTGGGTATGGAATTTTAAACCAGTCAGTGAATAATCACCTGGTCAGCACTAGGGAGGTAATCTGCCCAACAGACCCCCTGCAGTCTTCTAAAGGAAAGCAACCTTGTTTGAAGCAATTCACTTTTTGCTACCATCCTTGTATATGTGGTCTTCTGCCCCTAGAAATCTTTCATTTTGTACAGTGTCTCAGAGCTCTTTTCTGTCTGCTAGATGGGAGACTGCCTGATTCAAGTATCATTGAATAAAGCCCATAAGATTTTAAAAATTTACTCAATTTTTATTATTTTAATAATACCATACATAAGGTGTCATTCTGACACTTCCTTTTTTCACATAAATTGTTTTCAAAATCTGCATTTATATTTAGTTCATTCACTTGAACTATTCTACAGAAGTCAATATGCATATTTAAATATTTTATATATTTCAAGCTATTTATCCCCTTTTGATGGACATGTAGATTATTTCCATTTTTTACTTTTACAAATGGTTGCATGACAGGGCACCTGGCTGGCTCAGTGAGGAGACTATGCAACTCTTGATCCTGGAGTCATGAGTTCAAGCCCCACGTTGGGTGTAGAACCTACTAAAAAAATAAAACAAAACAAATAGTTGCATAGAAAATATCTGTGTTGTAGGGGATAAAGGCAGGCTGTCCCAAGATGGACCACTTTTGTATAAAGATTATTTTGAGTTAAAAGCAATCAAAATCTAGCAGATTCAGGAAAAGTTCTTTACTTCCCTCTTCAACTACCTAATAGTAATCAGATAGAGGACCTGTTACAAGAAGAGAGCTACACTATAGATAACTACATTATGATATGAATTACTATGACAGATAAGAGGAAAACTAGCAAGGTCTGTTTGATCAAAGTCCTCTACATCCATTGTTTCTGAGTGGCCCAGAAACATTTCATTACCAAGCATTTACTCTTTTTCATCTTCCTGAAGATTGCATTCATTCCCTTTGAAGTCCCAGACTCCTACCCCCCTTCCTTAGTCAGAAGAACATATATACCTCACTTTGCCTGTCTTTAGAATTTCCATGTTTGTGTGGATTTCTCATGTGTATGAAATTAAATCTGATTTTCTCCCATTAGCCTGTCTTATGTCAGTTTGATTCTTAGTCCAGCTAGAAGGACCTTGAATAGCAGAGGAAATTCTTTCTCCCGTAGAGTTCCTCTTTAGCACATATGTGAACTCTTCTCTTGGGTAACCAAGCAGCTGCAGATTGGCTGGAGCATCCCAGGGTATAAGTATTTTCAATCTTCCCACCTATTGTGAATTCCTCCTCCTACAGGGGGTTCTGTCACTTTTTGCACACACCAGCAGAGCATGGATGCTCCCATTTCCTGATGTCTTCACAACATTCAGTTTTAGATAGTCTCACTGTTATAGCCCAATAACTGCTACTCAGATTCTCATTGCCTTTTTTTTTTTTACTGTTTTATTTATTTGACAGAGAGAAACACAGCTAGAGATGGAATACAAGCAGAGAGAGAGAGAGAGAGAGAGAGAGAGAAAGAGAAGCAGGCTTTCCGCCGAGCAGGGAGCCCAATGTGGTGCTCAATCCTGGGACTCCAGGATCGTGACCTGAGCCGAAGGCAGATGCTCGAAGGCAGATGCTCAACAGCTGAGCCACCCAGGCACCCCAGCTTTTTTTTTTTTTAAACCAGCTTTACTAAGGTATAATTTATCTACTAGAGTAAAATTAAAGTTTTAAATGTACAATTCAGTATTGACAAAATTATACAGTTGTTAAAACATGACTACAATCAAGATAAAAATATTTCCATCACGTCAACTCCCAACCACACCCACCAGTCCCTGTAACACTGATTTTATTTCTATATCTCCAGTTTTACCTTTCTAGAATATCCTATAAATGGGAACACACAGTATTTAACCATTTCTGTCTGGCTTCTTTCACTCAGCATGACGATTTTGAGAGTTGTTCATGTTGTTGCATATGGTCCATACTTTGTGATTGCTGAGTAGTATTCCATGGTATGGAGGAACTACACTTAGTTTTCACTGATATTTTAATTTGCAGTGTCCTGATTATTGTGAGGTTGAGCATTTTTACATGTATTTTCAGCCAACTGAGTTTCTTTTCTCTAAAATGTGTTCATTCTCTTTGTCCATTTTTCAATTCTGTTGTTTTTCTTATAAATTTAAAAAGTATTATTTGTTCTTCATCATTATCTACCTAACTAATAAATTGTATCTTTTTTCACATAAATACGAAAATAAACATCCAAAGCCTAAATTTTAATCTTCCTAGAAAAACACATTTAGACCCACTTCACATTACTAATGTATATGACAAAAACTACGGTGGGCATTCGAGTTAAAATCAATGTAATTTACTTGTTATTCAGTAATCTTTTTAACAATAGAATGGTTCTTTCCTTAGAAAGGGGAAGGCAGGTACTGTATTCTCTACTCACTTAAATGTAATATATTAAAACACAGCAAGGGGAACAAAAAGATAACCGAATTCTATTTGATACAAATTATCTTGCCATTTTAATCAACACATATCATGCTTATGATCAATAATTGAATGGAAAATGTCTTTCATCTTCTACACCCAACACAAAAATGTAAGAATTAATGAGCAGGTTCCCCCAGTACTCTGCAGCACATTCTTTCAGCAGTGCATGCCCTTTTCCAGACCAGAAGCTCACTAAATGTCACTCACCCCAGTCCTGAGCCCTCCTGGGGCTCATCCAAATCCCACTGCTGCAAGGCAGCATGGCAACACACATCTTAAACCTCCTTGTCTCACAACTCTGTATTCTGTGGTTGTTTGCCTTCTAGGTTTCTGCCTGCAGGGGCTGTGTGCTATTTCTCACAACAATCCCCAAACTACCCATATCATCTTATTAAAAGTACAATAAACAGTCTCACAAATCCCCTTTATCGCATCCTAGTTCAAGTTCAAGTTGTTCTTGCTCCCCATGGGGAATACCAACAGATTCTGCTCCCTGTTGCAATCCACTCGTCATACAGCAACAAAAGTGATTTTTTTTTTAACAAACATAAGTCAGATCTACTTGCTTTAACTGCTGGATTCCTTTGAAGTTCTCTACTGTGCTTTAAATTCATATTCTCTGTATCCATGACCTGTAAGGCCTCACAAGATCTACTCTAACCTTCCCTGTGCCAATCACTCCCAAGCTCCCTACACTCCAGGTTCTAGCCTTCTGTCAGCTGCAGACCATGCCAAATTCCTGTCTTCCACCGTGCCTTTCCACTTGCTGCCCCTCTGCCTGGAACCCTGCTCTTCTGGCTCTTTTCCTATGAGCCTTCCTCCCTTTCTGGCCTGGCTTGAAAGTCACCTTCTCAGAAAACCGTTTCTAAAAGTAAGTTCCTCCTTTCATTTTTCTCTACCATTGTCCTTTGTTTCTTTCCTGTAATGATTTTATTTGTTTATTTATTTATTGGCTGATATTCTCAGTAATGGTAAACTCTGGAAGGCAGGGAATTTGTCTTCATCTTAATGCTTAGCACAGTGCCTGGGATTTATAAACAGCTCAATAAATATTTGATAAATGAAGGAATGACTCCTTGGAATCAGAGCCACAAACACACACACATACGCACACACATATGCGCACACTTCACTTGGAGTCACTGGTTCTTCCCTTTTGTAACTGGGAACATAGCTACAAACACATAGGTACATTTTTTCTGACGTTGTTCTTTTCCAGCATGAATCTGTTCAATCAAGTTATGCAGAAGTTGCACAGAGGGTAATTCCTACCCCAGTGCACACAGGACTGAAAAGGGAAAAAGAAA
>PITA01014245.1:0-54302 GCA_004023965.1 Spilogale gracilis
TAATGAACCAGTGGGAGAGATGATTTTTAACTTGTGAAAAGGAAAACTATTTGAACTAGTTATGGCTTGGTTAATAAATCATATTTTAAAATATTGTGTCTAAAATAGACACTCTAATATACACACTCAACCTTTTCATGTCCACTTTTCAATTTTTAAAGAAATGGATAAAAATTTCAGGGCACTAAAGAAATGAGAGGTAACTGGCATTACTAGGAAATTCTCTAGCTTGAATTTTCTTTCTTTTCTTTTTGTTTTTAGAACTTACCATAGGCATAAATAGCACTTCTTAGATATATTTAATGTATAGTTAACATTTACTTTTGTGGTAACTTTACTTCCGGCCAGTGGGATTGAAAGCAAGGTATAACCCCTATGGTTGCCAGCCAAAGGGCTTGTGGATCAGCACCTAGGACAGAGCAACGACGAGTAAAAGGTCACTCTAAAACAGCTTGTACAATGACAGCTGTGATATTAGATGTACTACCAAGAAAAGACTAGTATGAACATTCCTCTGGGGATCATTTGAGGACAGTGGCCCTGGATGTGGGTCAACTCAGAGGACAGAGTCTTAAGAAAATAACTACTACTCCAAGATGTCTCCAAGTAGTATGATCTGTTTCATACTTTGGATTGACCCATATTGATTCACTATTTTTTTTCACAATCTAATCTGTTCTCAACTCACCAACATTTTCATTCCAAAGTTAATGTAAACGCCTAATTAAAAAACGTGGAGGACATCTGTTCTTTTTACCCATCTAGCATCTATGACCTTTTTTTCTTTGTAAACCACCTTTCAAAAAAATAACTGTTTTTAAAAGATGGTATTAAGGAATTCTTGATGCTAACAGGAAGCATTTGATGGTACTGAAGTTATGTTTAAACCAAGAGTCCCTGCCTTTTAGCAATACATCCTGACAGTTACAAATGAATAATGTGATGTCTGGGATTTGCTTCAAAATATTCAGGATTCGGGAGTGGGTAAAAATATAGGAAGGATGGGGCGCCTGGGTGGTTCAGTTGGTTGGGCGACTGCCTTCGGCTCAGGTCATGATCCTGGAGACCCGGGATCGAGTCCCACATCGGGCTCCCTGCTCGGCGGGAGGCCTGCTTCTCCCTCTCTCACTCCCCCTGCTTGTGTTCCCTCTCTGGCTGTGTTTCTCTCTGTCAAATAAATAAAATCTTAAAAAAAATAAAATACAATAAAAAAATATAGGAAGGACAAAATTGGCCATGAGTTGCTAATTGTTAAAACTGGAAGATGAGAATATGAGTTAATTCTACTTTTTTATATTTGATGGGGCACCTGAGTGGCTCAGTTGGTTCAGCCTTAGACTCTTGATCTCAGCTCAGATCTTCTTTATCTCATGGTGGTGAATTCAAGCCTAACACTGGGCTCCACACTAAGCATGGAGCCTATTTAAAAAAAAAAAAAAAAATACTGGTGTATGTGACTGAGAGGCCACCAAACAAAAACAAAACAAAAAACAACAAACTACTCCTACTAAAGATCTTATGATCCTCCATCTGTGAGATAATGAAAGCCCCAGTATCCTCTGTTCCAAGAGGAATACGAGGAGGTTAGGCTATAACTTTCCTTTGCAGGTGAAATTTTGTCTTCTGGAAGTCCATGTGATGGAAGAAGTTCAGATGTCTATGAATGCTCACTTTCTTGAGGAGTGAGAAGTTTCAGGAAAGCAGTTTCTAAGAAATGAAACTTTTTATGCACCACCCCTGACAAGAAACAGCTGGGGCAGCCTAAAATTGCAGAACCTGAGGCTGAGTGTGGGAAGTGGTTGTGATGGTGGACCCCAGGTCAATACACTTAAGTTCTAAGTAACAACAAAAACAAAAAACTGTTTAAATATAAAATGGGCTAGATAAGTAGATGGAACCAAGACACAATGTCAAGTGCATTTTAGCAAGGAGCTAAAATATAAAGAGCATGAAGAGGTACAAAAGGAAGACACACCTAAATATTGGCGGGGTGGGCATTAAGAACTTTTCATTACAACAGCCATGTCAGAAGCAAGTAAGGAGTCAAAAAAAAAGGGTGGATGATAAAATGAGAAGAGAAATGTAAAAGTGCTTCAAAATCTGTGAAACTGTGCAAACGTGGCAAGAACTACTCAGAGGCTATGGGCAGCAGATCAGGTCAAGTGCCTACTCTGTCAAGCACTGCTCTAAGCACCCAGCACATATGGCTTTAAAAATAAATAAATAAATAAATAAATAAAAAAATAAATAAATGGCCTGCTTCATTGAGCTAACATTCTGGTGGGGGAAACAAATAAATGTATTTGCTAAGCATGTGAATTTCACCTGGCTGTTTCATTTAGGAAGAAAATGTGGCCTCCGGCATGCTGCAGTCCTCACCATTCCCTACTGTATTACACTCTGCCTACTTCACTCATTTGTTACCTGCCTGAGCTCTGCAGGTTTGTGAGTTTGTGACCAGTGTCCTCCAATGTCCCTAAGCTGTTTATGATGCTTGGCTCTCCTAAAACCACTAAATGGCCCAATGAGCACATGAAAGGCCCTTTTCTTATCTGAATCTGAATCCTGAGTTGCCATTAACCCAAAGTTCCCTTGGGTGGTTACATCACATCACTGAGATCTCAGTGTTCTCGACTGTAAGGTGCTTTATAGGACTACTGTGAGAACTAGACATTGCCTAACCAGCTCTTACTCCTCCTTGGGATCTCATCCTTAGCAATACTTCTTAAAGAAACCTACCCAGATCTCCTGACTAGCTCAAATCCCTTTAACATACCTCTAATATACATAGATCTTCCCACCATCTTCCTCTTCTGGGTAGTACCTGTTGCAGGTACAATTGTACCTTAGCTTATTTGATTATTTGATTAATGCCTGCATCTCCCAGCAGACTTTTAAGTGCAACAGTGGCATGGATCCTGAATTTGCTCACCCCATTCATCATGTCTGGCACAAAATAGATGCTCAAAAAATACAAAAGAGAAAAAAAAGTAAACTATGTAGAGACAACCCCTGGCATACACTAAGTGCTCCACAGATTCTCTCTTACCCTCCCTCACCTAATGCCTGTCACATAAACGATACTTCTAGCTTCTGGGCTGCTAGAATTTGTAGACTGAGTTTTAACTAAGACTTCTGCTGAGAAAGAAAAGTCACTAAGCTTTCTTTTCTAATAGGCCACCTACTCCTAGAACGGAGATTTTTATTTTGCCCACTGATGTATGCTAAGTGCCTAAAACACTGCCTGGCACTTTATCACTAAAGGGACGGGTGCGTGGCCAGGCAGACACCGCTGTTTCACATAAGTTGGGAAGCAAGGACAGCTCCTCTTAGCAACCACAGTGGCGGGTGCGGAGGGAGGAGCGGGGACTCTGGGTCAACACCTTGGTTCACGTTCAGCCACATCAACTTCCCCAGAGCTAGGACAGAAGGACCCCCAGACAACTGGGCGTCCCCGCGCCTGCACTGGAGTACGGGATGGAGTCGAGCACAAGTGCTCGGGCGGAGGAGGGTGGGGAACAGCTGGGGCGCCCTCGCAGCGCCTCTGGGGATCTGGACAGGGCTGCCCCAGGCACTCCCACATCTGGGACATATGGGGCGCCCACGCGTTCTTGAGGAACGGGACGGGGCCACGGAGATGCTCCCGCAAGGGGGACAGATGGAGCGACCCCGCACCGCCCTTGGGGGCTTGGGTGGCACCGCCCCAGATGCTCCTCCATTGAGGGGAAGCAACAGGGCACCCCCGCGCCGCCCCAGGTTCTCTCAGCTGGGGGACGGATGGGGCGGTCCCGCGGCGCCCCTAGGGACGGCACGGGGTCGTCCAGGTGCTCCTGCAAGGGGACACCGGTGGCCAAGCCCTTCAGCGAGGGCAGCAGTCCGCGGCAGTCACCGCCCTCAGAGAGTACTCCACACACGTCCTACCCCTCTGCGACAGACCCCTCCGCCAAGCAAAGGAGTTCCCGCTCCCTCTCCCTTTTCCGTTGCAGAAAGGCCTTTGTGCCGCCTCCCCAATAGTGTCCTTCACCTCAGAGACGTCTCCCCGCCTCCCAGACTCCACGGCTGAGGGAAGCCTCCCACTCTCCTTTTCCACACTGTTCCATCTTCTCCCGCAAAACGTCTGCTTGGCCTCCGACTATGTCCCTCCGCCCCGCGAAGCTTCTCGGCGCCCCTCCTCATTCCTAAAGTCCCTCAGCGGCGAGTAGCTACGCTGCGCGCTCTCGCGAGAGTCCACCACGCAGCCCTCTCCCCCAGCCCTCTCCCCCAGCCCTTCGCCCGCTAGGAAGCCTCCCAGGACCCCGCGGCGCGCGGTCGCGGGCGGCGCATGCGTGGCCACGGTTCCCAGAGCCCCCCGCGCAGTCCGCGGGCGGAGCGGACTGGGCCCTGCGTGCGGGGCTGATAGCGGCCCCCAGTGAGGTCTCGCTAGGTTCCCGCGGCTTCTTTCCTCTCAGGGGCGGAAAGGCCTTGTGGCCTTTCCTCGGCGAGCTGAGCTTTCCTGAGGACGGTCGGGACCGCCTTGGGCCCGAAAGAGCCCGGTGCTCGCCTCGGACACCGCCGGCCCCACAGGCCACCCGCAGCGGCCTGGGCGCGCCGCCCGGGCCGAGCCTTGCACCCCGAACCCCGAACCCCCGGCCGGGCGGGGCCTGCACATCCGGCCCCACCCACTGGGGGGCCTCGCCTCCCCGGAGCCCAGCCCCCTCCCGGCCTGCGGTCCGTCCCCGCCACCCCTCCTTCTGTCCCCCTGAATTTCTCTCGGTTCCCTGGCCTTGCTCTTTCGGACATTGCACTAAAAGAGATGCATCTGGAAAACCGCATCTTGTTTGGAGAAGAGGCCGGGCTTAGGACCTTAGGGTACACATTCTCCTTTTCAAGCGCCTAGGATGGATTTGATTAATGAGCCCGGAGTACCCTGTTCTGGCTGACACTGCCGTTTTTCACTACCCTACCCTCCCACACTTCAAGATCATTAAGCAGGGAGCTCTCGGAGGTTTACGAGTCTACTTTGAGCTATACGTGAGGTTGACCACCTCATTGGAGCATGGCTGCATCCCTGGACCCTCAGATCGACGCTCCCCTGGAGGTTGAGGGATGCTTAATAATGAAGGTGGAAAGGGACCCCGAGTGGGCAGCGGAACCCACTCTGGAAGGTTCAGAGAGGTCTGAGTCCGAGACCTTTCGCAAATGCTTCAGGCAGTTCTGTTACGAGGATGTGACTGGACCCCATGAAGCTTTCAGTAAACTCTGGGAACTTTGCTGCCGGTGGCTGAAACCCGAAATGCGTTCCAAGGAGCAGATCCTTGAGCTCCTGGTGATTGAACAGTTTCTCACCATTTTACCGAAGAAGATTCAGGCGTGGGCACAGAAGCAGTGTCCCGAAAGTGGAGAGGAGGCGGTGGCCCTTGTAATACATTTGGAGAAAGAGACTGGAAGACTAAGACAGCAGGTGAGAGAGGGTTTTCCACATTATTGTATTTAGAAGAAGATGGGTAAGGGGCGGGGATACCTTGCAGATAGGGCTTACTATGGAGGGAGAAATGGTACTAATGAGAAACCTTTAAAGTGAATCAACTTAAAAGAGGATCGGAATTTCATATTAAATCGCGCGGGGGCGTGGGGGGGGAACCCTTGCTTGTAATAGTATTTTGCAAATGAAGTTAAACATTATGCATTGAAGTATTTGTTCGTATCTTTGGCATAATGTTTCCCAAAAATTATATTAGAGAACAATACATCATGCTTTGCAGGGTTGGACTTTTGCAGCCTGATTCTAAAGAGGGCTATTTTTGCAAAGAAAGAAAGCACAAACTTCATCAGTTATCCCAGGGCCCTCAATAGTCCTTTAATATTCCAATGTGTGTCTTCTGAGATGCCCTCGATGCTGTCATCCTTGTCAGTCTTCTCTAGTTTAGTCACCAGATCTTCATTTGTCAGTGGTATTTCATGGTCTTCTAATTGTTTTCAACAGCTCTTTCATTAACCTCATGAAATCCTGCAAGATTTGCAGTTTCACCTTGTGTGGGATTTGCATTCATATAAAGACCTATCAGCAGGCTGCTGTGTTGGTCAGGGATGGACACTACATATAGAAATTAATTTTGTATTTTCAGTTCACTAATGAATTTATTTCGCTACTCCGTGAGCCTAATAGATGCAAGGACTCCATATTTATTCTAATAATGAGGCTGTGTGTTTTACTCCTGATAGATATCCCCCTCTCTGTATACTAATAAAGAACATTCTCCTGTTCCTTTATCCCTAGACCTCTGGACAGTACTTTTTACCCAAGGCCCTTGGAGACTCCATTGGGAATGGAGTGAAATTTTCATTCGTTCTCACATCTTCTATCCTTCTTTGATATCTTTCTAGGGGAAGTTTGGCCCTCATCGGACCCTGTTTTCCTCCCTCTTTCCATTATGGCATTGGCTTTATTTCCCAGGTTAGTAGTCCCATGCACTTGGAGAAGCAGGTCCCAGTGGGAGCAGCATGGGAGGTAACAGACTTTCAGCCAGAGCAGGCGGGGACCCAACCCAGAATGGTGTCTCTGGAGGAAGCTAGAAGCCTCCACTCAGGACATGAAGAACAGATGAACCGAAAGAGAGAGCATCGGCCCTTACCCAAGAATGGTAAGAAGAACTCAGAGCATTTCCAGTACAGAGACCATGGCAGATGTATTTTGTAACCCTAACACCATGACTTGCTCAGAGTACGCTCAGTACGTATTTGAAAATAAAATGAATATTTGGAGACCAAGGGTTCATTCCTTTCAAGAGTTGGGAATATGTACAGTGTAAGTAAAAGGCATCTTTTTTTTTTATTATTACTAAAAAAAATTTTTTTCCCAGTGTTCCAAGATTCATTCCCCATTCCCCACACCCAGTGCTCCACGCTTTAGGTATCTTAAAGATGGATTCTTGGAAAACTTAGCTTGCCCAGACTGGCCTCGAGGTTTTGCTGTGAAATTTAAGAATCTCCCATTCCATAATCAGCTTGTATTTTTCCGTCCTGCCTTGTGTATATGTGTCTGTGTTCTTGGCTGACTATAAACAACTTTAGAAACTGTTTGGAAAGGGAAACAAGATATTTACTTAAAAAAAAAAAGATTTTATTTATTTACTTGAGAGAATGAGAGGGAGAAGCAAACTCTCCACTGAGCAGGGATCCCAATGCAGGGTTCCATCCCAGGACCCTGGGATCATGACCTGAGCCAAAGGCAGACACTCAGCTGACTGAGCCACCCAGGTTCCCCAAGATATTTACTTTAAAAAACTGACTCACAAGTGAGGCATCACAGAAGTAGCATATGAGAGCTGTAAACAATAAAATTTCATAGAGAAGGGAGCACAGGCTTCCTAGCTGCCCTGGGCATTAATAAGTCATGTAGGGGGAAATCAGACACCCTGTTTTTCCCACATCTGTTGTGATCTCTACATCCCCTCAGTCAGGTGTCAGGCTGAGAGAGAGAGATGGGAAGATCACTGAACCTACAGCAGAAGGCTTGGGTTTATATCTTCTTATCTCAGTACCTCTGTCTGTCTGTCCTTGGGCAAATAATATGGAAAGGAGCATTAGTGCACAGAGGTTAAGCAATTAGGCAGACAACCCGGACACAAAACCTAATTCTGCCATCCATTATCTGGATGGCCCTGGTCAGGTTACTTTTCAAACTTCCTGTTCTGTCATTTGTCAAAGGCAAATAATAAAGTTGTTCATACAGGTTAAAGGAGGCAGCGTAAAGGGAACATATGGTGGTCAATAAATATCAGTTCCTTTCTCCCATAATGGCACAATTGTTTTTAAACTTCAAGTCTCAGGCAGATTTTACACAACCCCACACCAAGTGGCAGGATTCACTGCTGTATACCCAACCTCCTTATCTTTCCTGAAATTCATATTGTGATAGAAATCTTTGCAAAGACTAATGTTTTCTGGATTTCAAAGTTCCCCTGGATTACATACTCTCAGTTATTTTAGCGGATAAGCTTAGTCCAATAAATGTACGGTGCTCCTGACTTTTGCCGTCCCAGGGTGACAAGGAATTCACAGTGTGGAAAAGTGTGTTCTGTTGAGGTGCTTAGTGGGACAGCGCCGCTGTGGCCATGCCTCTCCCCCTGCTCGGGGGCACACTGCCTCCGTAAACAGACACTAAACAGTAGTTGCACTTTTTCACCTTTTTTTTTGGTAAATGTGAAATTTTTTTTTTTTTGGATTTCTTTTCGTTAACAAACATAGGTACTAATATATGTCTTTTATGAAAACAAAGTGGCATAACAGGAACTTTCGGAAAGCAGGGGATATCTGTAATACGTTTCCACGGAAGTGATTCAGTTTGCTTCTTTAGAAAGTAGTGGAGCAACTCTTGAGTTCTTGATCACAATAATATTCCTTCTGGAACTTTTCCCTGGATAGCGAGTTCCAGAGTAGAAGTTAGACCACAGACTGTGCTATATATGTACGAGAATGTATCTTCTTCCTACCTTTTGAAGGAGTATACTGTGTATTTGCCTGTCATGTCCAGGACTATGTATCTATGTGTGCTAACTTCTTTAGCATATTGAAGTGTTGATTAACTCATACTAGGGATTGCAAACTGATAACTCACATGCCAACTCAGACTTGTGTTTTACCTACAGAGGGTTTTTGGTTTGGGGGTTTTAGTCATTTATTTTTAGTTTCAAGGTTTAAGATTTTTGAGATTTTATACAAAAGTCCAGATTTCTGGCTTCTCCTGAAAATATGAGAAGCTCTAACGGTAGCAGGCCCATTATCTCACAGTGAAGCACTAGGTGGAAGTGGGCATTGGCTATATACACTTTCAGTGGTGTATGTCCTCTCGAGTTCCCCCATTCCTTACCTGGCTCCCTTCATAATTCACTTTGCCTGCTAACTCCCTGAAAGCATTCACACTTGTGAGCTCTGCTTCAGGATATCATGGTTTCAGGCATTGTTCTGAACTCATTGATGAAACAATCAATTTATATTTGTTGGGATTTTTTTTTAATGCATGTTTATTTCTTAAAAGGAGAAGCTGCATGAATTAAAAGGCCAGAGCCCAGAACCCTGATTATTTCTTTGTCTTCTTACAGCTCGGCCTTCTCCCTGGGTTCCTGCCCCTGCTAACGAATGGAACAAGATAGATCAGGAAGTAACAACCACACGACTACCTGTTGTGTCTCAGGTACGTTACAAATCTTCTCTCTGGCTTCCTTGCATATTCAGTCCCAGCAATTTCCTGTGCCTTCACTGTCTTCAAACTTTTATACTCCCTCCAAGAGACTGTTCCCCCTGACTCCTTTTGCAGAGAAGACTGGACCCAGCCTTCTGATTAATGAGACTCCTTGCTGGATCATCTCTCATATGATTCTTTGTGATACCTTCTGCTTCATTTGGCACATTGTACACACTTGGTTCTCTGATTTTAATTCTTCTCTGGGGCCCTTCTGTGTTTCCTCCATGATCATTCATCCTTTGAAGCCCCGTGTGGTTATCTTGGTAGTCATTGCTGTTAGTGTTGTTACAGGGACCAGTGAAAGATGTCCACATGGCAAGAGGTTTTTCCTACAAAAAGAGCGTACATCAGATTCCCGCTCACAGAGACCTGTACCGGGATATTAGGAAAGAGAGTGTTGGGAACATGGTCTCCCTGGGTAAGGATTCTTTCCCTTTTCACATAAAAGATTTGGGGATTTTTGATATCTTTATTTCTACTGACGATACAATAGTTATAACTGTCAACACCTAAAGGACCTCCGTGGGTTGTCTAGTCATTTCTGTGGCCAGCTCATCAGACATAGGAATCACTTTGTCTATGCTCCCTTCCTTACTCCTTTTTCTCTTCCAGTTTAAAATATATATATATTCTTCTAACTTAGGGATGCAAACATTGATGAGATGTTTTATGACTGTCATGTGCATTCTACTTAAATATAAGCTTACACATACCCAGACTAAAAGCTCTGTAGAGTGACAAGGTCTCTGATGGTATGCTCTCATTTCACTGCAGTGACCCCACACTTTGTGCACAGCTCTGTCATGGGGGGGAGGGGCAGCAAATAATTGTTA
Source organism: Spilogale gracilis (assembly GCA_004023965.1). Classification (NCBI taxonomy): domain Eukaryota; kingdom Metazoa; phylum Chordata; class Mammalia; order Carnivora; family Mephitidae; genus Spilogale; species Spilogale gracilis. The sequence goes on from PITA01014245.1 coordinate 10,057, forward strand.
GATGGATGGAAAGGACAAAGCTAATTTCAGTACAATAACCTTGGTAGTGTGATGTGAATGACTTAAGTAGCACAAATTCACAAGCACATATAACCGCTGATATATCACTTTATGGGAAAACTTCTGAAGGATTTGTCACCGCATTAGTAGTGGACATAAGTTCATTCATACATAGGCTAAAAGTTGAAGGCTGCTTATTAATAAAAGTACAGGCCTAAATTGTGTACTAACCCAGACTAGAGAGGCTATAGACATGTGCTAATAGGGTAGCCACTAGCCACACAAGGCAATTTAAATTTATACAATTAATTAAAATTAAATAAAGTTGAAAATTCAGTTCCTCCATGGCTGTAGCCACCATCAGGATATTTGACGCTCTATTGGACAGCACAATTATAGAACACTGCTGTCATCCCAGAAAGTTCTGTTGGACAATACTATATGTAGATACTGAAGTATGAAGATTGTAAGACGGGCTGTGCCAGACTCAGCAAATAAAGATACACCAATGACTATTTATAATTAGAAAGCATTTAAGGCAGCTGAAAACAATGACCAACGTGGGGTGGCACCAGTGACACAGTGGTGGCAGGGCGGCCGTCCCAGAGCAGTGGGCATTCCAGCCCTCTGCCAGGGTTTGCTCACAGGGGCACTTCCTCGTGTGACCTCAGCTTACACGGCATCTGGACCTAGCAGTGTGCTGTGGGAGAGTCCTGAGTCAAGTGTGGGATCCCACTAGTGGGATGGGGATCATCCTTGGAGAGTTCAGATTTAGCCCAGCAACTTCACATACACAGTCTTGAACAAGACAGTCTGAACTGCATAAGTCCACTTCTACATGGATTTTTTTCAGCAAATACATATACAACTATGACTATATTTTTGATTCTTTATGACTTTCTTAAAAACATTTTCTTTTCTCTAACTTTTTATGGGAATATAGTATGTTAATTATATATAACACGTAAAGTACATATTAATAAACTATGTTGTCGCTGCCTTCCAGTCAATAGTAGGGTATTAGCAGTTAAGTTTTGGGGGAGTCAGAAGTTATACATGAATCTTTGACTGCACAGGCTTGGTTCCCTAACCCCGCCCACCCCCACCCCCGCTTTGTTCATGATGACATGTGGAAAGACCCAGGCCCAGACACACCTGCCCCAATCCTTTATCATAGGTTGTAAACTAATGGCTTATGAGCTGAATCTAGCCTATACACATATTTTTGCCTTGCACAGCATTTTAATTTACTCTTCATTTGTAAATCTGGATATCCTGTATCTCTTGAAAAAAATCAAATGTTAGACATCATGGACCTACCTCCTCACATAGCAGCAATTGGCCAGAGCTGAATCCAGGAGCTCATGCTGAGCTACACATTTCTCACTCACTTGCACTGCCTGCCTGGTCCTTATAAATATTTGAGCTTTCATTAAACCTACACTTACCTCTCTCATGTAAAAATAAAGAGCAAATCTCCATCCCCAGGGTTCTTTCAGAAAGGATTTGATGTGATGCTCCTTCTCTCGACAATTCTGTGAAGTTTCTGTGTGTGTTATCTAGAGAAGAAAACCAAATTTTATTACATACCTATTGGGCATTAGATGCTTTACAGATGATCATTTATTTAATATTCCCAGCATTTCTGTGAATAGAGGCCAGCATTCCGTAGGTAACCGAAGCTCAGAGATTGAGAAACTTCCCCCTGATCTAAAAGTAAAGCAGGGTTTACTGTGGTCAGGGTTCACATTTAAGACATGTTGGTCTCCATAGCACTGTGAGGCAACAAACTATCCGTGTGCTTCCCTCTCCTTTCATCTCTTTCCTATTAACCTTGACACATGTATCCCCAAATTCTTGATGTATCTCTCCTAGCCCCAGTGGGTGTGTGGGTGCACGCATGTGTGGGAATGCACATATGTTCGGGTGGGAATGGGAGTATGTGGGGAGCAAATACAAGCACATTTGGATCCATAAGTAACAAATACTGGTTACAGCAGATGCTGAACCCAGCACAGTGTTAGACACTGAGAGGGAATCAAAGGTAATGGAATGTATGTTTCTTACATACATTAGAAGTAGCCAGAGAAAGAAGAGGTATATACGTGAGAGGTAACATGATAACGTAAGTTAGTAGATGAGTGTGCCGAAGAAGAGAGGTATAAGGATAACTATAACTATACCATAGGTAGTAAAAATGACCATGCTGTTTCTGTCATGGTTGAGAAAGCCTCTAGAAGAGAAGGGGATTGGACAAGATCTTTCAAGGACAGGTGTGAACAAGTGTCCATGAGGGCCGCTTAGAGCAGCAGATGAGGGCACACAGCTCTGAGCTCTGGTTTAGCATGAAATGTGTTTGTCTTCTTGTAGGAAGTACTGTATCTGTGTCTAACAAGATTGCCCGATTGGAGCAAAGAAAGGAGCCATGGACCTTAGGTCTACACACTTCTAACAAAAGGAATATTATTCTACGAAGCAACCACATCAGGGAGAAGCCGGTTCACACTGCTCAGATCCCCACACGCAGTGCAGGGAGAGTGTGGGGCGAGCAGCAGCGCTGGGGTTTAGAAGATGAGAAGATAGCAGGCGTGCATTGGAGCTATGAGGAAACAAAGACTTTCCTTGCCATTCTCAAGGAGTCTCGCTTTTATGAGACACTGCAGGCTTGCCCCCGAAATAGCCAGGTGTACGGGGCTGTGGCTGAGTGGCTGCGTGAGTGTGGCTTCCTCCGAACGCCGGAACAGTGCCGGACCAAGTTCAAAAGCCTCCAGAAGAGCTATCGGAAGGTGAGAAATGGCCATGTGCTGGAACCCTGTGCCTTCTTTGAGGACATGGACGCTCTGTTGAATCCTGCAGCCCATGCTTCATCTGCTGATAAGCCAAAGGAGATTCTCTCTCTCCCCAGACTAAAAAGAGTTGGTATCAGTGCTAAAGAACGGATCAGTTTGGTGGAGGAGGAAGATGCCGCAGAAGAATCTGATGGTGATGAAATGGGCATTGAGTTTATCCAAAAGTCTGAGATTCATGGTGCCCCTGTCTTGTTTCAGAACCTGAGTGGTAAGTATTGTGCTCTTTCCTTTGGGTATGAAAATGGATGCTATGGGCTTGTAGTAAAAGGAGTAAGTAGACCAGAGGCAGCCAAACTTGGGGAGTGCTGTCATGAGCACCTTGCCCCTAATCACTGAGCGTACTTTCAGGTGTTTGCTGCTGCCCCTGGTGCAGTCTGAGTAGTGGCGGTGAAGGTTTCTTCTCAGGCTAGAGCACAGCATGGATTTGAGTATTTGGAGCCCATGGTAGAAAGATAAATAGTCAAAGGACTCTGGAGAGCCCACATCGGAGGATTGGTACAAACCAGCCTGTTGTGTTAGATCATAATAAGGAACGTTACATTGTTATACTGGCTAGGATAACCAGTAAAAGAATATATAACTAAAGAAAGTAAAAAATTGTAATTGTAGAAGAAGACAGGAAAGGAGAGAAAACGGAACACAAAGTAGATGAGTTCAGTAGAACCACACATTAAGATGGTAGACATATATCTAAACATGTCATTAGTTCAAACTTAAGACTATCAGTCATTTAAAAAAATGAAATATTGCTTATAAGAGATACATGTGAAGTACGAGACACAGAGACTTTGAAATTAAAAGATGAAAAAAGATATACCACACACGATATAAACAAAAGCTTATGTTGAAATTGGGGACATGTAGAACTAACCTGGCAGTTAACAACTGGGTGACAATAGACACATCCTATAAGTACTTTGACCTTCAGTTTTCTCATCAGTAAAACGTGACTGAGGATTCCAGGATCATTAGTGTTAAATGAAAAGATTAAAATTGAGGAGGGCATTCTGCAGATGTTAAACACAAACATCTCAATTCTTCATGATATGCATAAAAAAAAAGGCAGAGGCAAAATGAGAGAGCCAAAAAGACTTTATTCTGGTGAAATGCAATGAGACATAGCCAGGTGTCACTATTATTAGGAAAGTTTCTCCACTCTACCTTAGGAAAAGATGGTAAGTTCTAGGGGCTTCTGGGTGGCTCTATCAGTTAAGCATCTCCTTTTAGCTCAGGTCATGCTCTCAGGGTCCTGGGATTGAGCCCTACATCGGGCTCCTTGCTCAGCAGGGAGTCTGCTCCCTCTCCCTCTGCCCCCCCCACTCATGTTCTCTCTCTCTCTCTCTCTCTTTCTCTCTCTCTCTCTCTCTCCAATAAGTAAATAAAATCTTAGAAAAAGATGGTCCATTCTTAGAGTGGAAAAATAAATCAGGCTAGGAGAGCTGGGGGTCCACTCCTGACTATATCTATTCAAAAGAGCTCGGTAGGGGGCACCTGGGTGGCTCAGTTGGTTAAGCGACTGCCTTCGGCTCAGGTCATGATCCCAGAGACCCGGGATCGAATCCCACATCGGACTCCCTGCTTGGTGGAAAGCCTGCTTCTCCCTCTCTCACTCCGCCTGCTTGTGTTCCCTCTCTGGCTGTGTTTCTCTCTGTCAAGTAAATAAAATCTTAAAAAAAAAAAAAGAGCTCGGGAAAACAGAGGAAAGATACATCATGCATGTACAGGTGCTCCCCAATCTGGAAATTCATAGACAGGAGGACAGTCCCAAGCTAGCCCTGGAGGAGAGCACAGAAGTGATTTCTTCCTACTTACAAAACACACAAAAAGCATAGTTTAACAAATATCCTCAGACATGTCCTGAAAAGTTTGATTCCACCATAGAAGCTGTCTTGAAAGTCATTTCATCTCTCACAGTAGAGGACTCAGTGACATCAAAAATGAGTCTAAACGTTGTTCTGCTTTTGAAGGAAAACTGATTTAAAAAGTGTCCTAGTCTGTTAGTTTTAAACATTTTGACAAGACCACTGTATCCTTGGCTAATCGCCATAGCTGTGGCAGATCTGAGGGACTACATTCTTACTCTACCAAATAAACTTTGAGATCAGTTTAACAATTTCAATCTAAAAATCCTATTGGGATGTTGACTTTATAGATTCATTTGAGAATTGAATACAACTTAAGTCTTCCAACCCAGAAACATAGTGTGTCTCCATTTTTTGTTCATTTATGTTTTTCAGTAAATTATAGATTTTTTTTATATAGACCCTCTCACTTTTTGCACATCTTTTCCATCGGTATGTCATGGTTCCTGTTGCCACCATGAAGGGGGTCTGTTTTCTTTCACCCCTTGTATTTCAAGGATGCAGACTTTTTTTTCTTATGTCTTTGCACTTTTTCTTTCTGTGGCAGGTGTGCACTGGGGATATGAGGAAACCAAAACTTTTCTTGATATCCTCCGTGAGACTCGGTTTTACGAAGCTCTCCAGGCCTGTCATCGGAAGAGCAAGCTGTATGGGGCCGTGGCAGAACAACTGCGGGAGTGTGGCTTCCTCCGGACGCCAGAACAGTGCCGGACCAAGTTCAAAAGCCTCCAGAAGAGCTACCGCAAGGTGAAAAACGGTCACGTGCTGGAGACCTGCGCCTTCTACAAGGAGATGGATGCCCTGATAAATGCTCGGGCCCCTGCTCCTTCCACCGACACTCCAGAAGAAGTTCCATCACCCTCAGGGCAAGAAGGAGATGATACTGACATTGAACCCCAGGAACCAACAGGCTGGGAACCTGAGGAGACCTCACAAGAGGCAATGGTAGAAGATTCAGGCAGCGAGAGAATGAGTGAGGAGGAAATTGTGCAAGAGTCGGAGTTCCAGGGGCCTCCAGGTCTACTGCAAAGCCCAAGTGGTAAGGACCATTGAGGGGAAGTGTGATTTATGGAAGAATCAGTAACTCTTTGCATGTCACCTATGAGTATTTATTCATTAAATGGGTTTGAGGGGCCTGTGCTGTGTGAGGAACAGGAGATCTAGCTGTAAATAAAACAGTCTCTTTCTCATGCATCTCTTCAAGGAAGGAGCTGGCGTTCTAGTGATTCAGTCTTTGGGATCTCAGCCTCAGTTTTTGTCTGTATGGGTCAGTGTTTCATATCGCCTGAAAAGGACAGGCAGAGGCAAAATGAGAGAGACACTTGACTCTGGTTCTCTACCCCACCCACATGTTTCCCATGGACTGCTGGTGCCCTCATGGGCATCTGCCCCTGCAGCATCCCAGACTTAAAATTTTCTCAACTAAAATCACTGTCTTCCTTCCTGCACTTTAGCTTTTCCCTGCGTCCTCCCACATCCAGACTTAAAACTTTAGAGACGTTTTTGATGCTCTCTCTCATTATTTACATCCAAGCAGAGAACACTTTTTTTCAACTGTTACAGAACTTCCATCTGTTTCCTTTAGTTACCACAGCCACTACCTGTGGTGAGAAAGGTTTAGCCTTTCTCTTTCTCTTGTCTGGACTTCTGTAAAAGTCTCCAAACCAGGTTTCTCCATCAGTCTCATATTAAGGTTCCACAGCCATCCTCACTCTGAGCTCATCTTTCTGTCCTTACCTGTTACTGTTTTCCTTCTGAACTCTGCTCACTCAAAACAAACACTACAGAAGGAGCCTGCATGTGCTTTCTCCTAGTGTTCATACGGGAAATCATAGTTTCAAGGCTGAAATCATTAAGTCCTATATAACCCAGGGTTTGATTCCTGGAAACGAAGGAAACAAAGTCTTTTGGTACCATGCTGCAGACCTGTCAGTAAATTGTCAGACTCTCTCTGAGCCAACTGTGAGGCTCTGACTTCCCTTCAAATCCCAGGACAATGTTGGACCCAATAAGAACACTTCAGAAGAACTGCTAAATGAAAGGTGACATTGTTGGGACTTTCACTTAACTTAATGGACTAATTAATGACTGCCTCCCTCCCCCCCACACCACAGCTGTCCCACTTGGGATGGGACGGGGGGATACCAACTGGTATCAGCAATTCCAACTCTGTGTGCAAGGACAGGAGTGTTGAAACTGGTGAGTAGAAACAAGGCAGTAGAGCAGAATGCTTAAGAACAAGGGTCTGGGGATCAAACAAACCTGGATGAAATAATACAACGTCAAGAATTTGATTCAAAATAATCTGGGTAGTGCAGCATTGTGGTATAGTGGTGAGCATAGCTACCTTCCAAAATAATCTGGGTAGAGGGACCAGAAAGTGGGTGGGAATAGCGGTGAGACTAGATTGGCCATGAGGAGATCATCACTAAAGTGGGGTGAGGGTTCATGGAAATTCATTTTACATACTATAGTCTCGGCTTTTCTGTATGTTTGAGTTTTGCATAATAAAAAGTTCATACAAAACTATGCCATTAATAAATGACTAGGATGGAGTCAAAACCAGAGCTGTATAGTTCCAAAATCTGTTGGTCCGGAAGACCTCCTGGAAAAGCTGGCATCCAGTATGACCCTGCAGTTAGCATGGGACATAGATGAGAGAGTGAGGGGAAGGTAATTCCATGTGGGGAATGGTGAGAGTTAAGTTGAATCCAGGTCTGTGTGTGAGACAGTTGGATAAAACAGGGCCAAGAACATTTGAGGAGAAGAAAGAAATAGCCTTGAGTAGGATATGATCATATATTGATGAACTTGGAAGTCCACTGAGGAGTTGGAACCTGACCACTAGAATCTGTTCTGAACACTGGTACAGTGTGTTTTAGCACAGATGTGAAATTTTGAAAGCTGGATGAATGGGAGTAGAACTTCATGGAAAGAGCTAAGTTGGTCCCCTGTTACTCAGGGTCTGGATGGGGAATAACATCTTGGATTTCAGTTCCATTCAGAAAACATTTCTGAAGGCCTACTATGTACGAGGTGTTACTGGCTGTTTGTGGCACTGAATAAAAAAGGAACAATGAATCAGAGAAGGGTAACGGACCCAAGAGGCCAGAGAAGTACACAGGCATCCTAACACACAAAGCCTCGCCAGCTATGTTGTTTGTGTTAATACAGGACTGGTCTGGAATTTTTATCTTTTTTTTTTTTTTCAGATTTTGAAATTGGAGGAAGTATCAAGGATACAACACAGGTAATATATAAAGACGTGGAGCAGCATAGGGCATTAATGGAAAAGTCTGAAAGGGTCGTTTCCCAGAACACTGATCCAGGTAAATACCATAAAAGGGAATGCATCTCAGGAAGACAATGGGAAACCCTCCAAGGCATCAGACAGGGAAAGCTGACTTCTCAGCAGAGAGATTTAGGGAAAGCTGTAGGGCATTCGAGGCCTTTCATGGGGAAGAGACCCTACCGGCTGCTCAAATATGGAGAAAGCTTTGGAAGGAATGCTCGTCTTATGTGCCGAATGACCCACCAGAAGGAAAATCCTTATACATGCAGTGTCTGTGGGAAGTGCTTTGGGAGAAGCAGGAGCCTAATCAGACATCAAAGAATCCACACCGGAGAAAAACCTTTTAAATGTCTTGACTGTGGGAAAAGCTTTAATGACTCCTCCAACTTTGGTGCCCATCAGAGAATCCATACTGGGGAAAAACCCTACAGGTGTGGGGAATGTGGAAAATGCTTTAGTCAGAGCTCAAGTCTTATCATACATCAGAGAACCCACACTGGAGAGAAACCCTATCAGTGTGGGGAGTGCGGGAAGAGCTTTACCAACAGCTCCCATTTCAGCGCCCACCGCAGGGTGCACACTGGCGAGAACCCCTACAAATGTGTGGATTGTGAAAAAAGTTTCAATAACTGTACAAGATTTCGAGAGCATCGGAGGACACACACTGGAGAGAAGCCCTATGGCTGTGCCCAGTGTGGCAAACGTTTCAGTAAGAGTTCTGTCCTCACCAAACATCGGGAAGTTCATTCCAGAGAAAAGCTTCTGCCACACCCAGCATCCACATATTCCCCAGAGAACCTGCCTAAGGGAAAAACTGATGAATTCAGGAAAACTTTTTGACGTTGACCTCTTCTACGTGCCCCGTTAGCCATTTTAACCCCAGCCTCATCCTTGGAAGCAGTCTTTTCTTAGCTATGAAGTGTAATTCCCAAGACAAGCTTGAGAATATAAATAAACTAAAAGCCCACCTTATGTTCTCACCTCCGCCTCTAACTTGACCAATCTGTTCCTCTCAACTTCTCCCTTAGCAAAGTGGAGAAGACGTCCTGTCGGTTCAAAATGACAGTCCCTTTGGTATGTTGAGGCCTCTACCATGGGACTTCCAAGTCCAGCAACATTCAAGGTCCCTCCAAGTAGCTGAAAGTTGTTTTCAAGCAGTCCCGGCGTGCTGAAAGTTTCCTGTTAGCCACCATGTGGGGGCCAGGATGCAGCTCCATCTCAGATTTCTTGTGGGGGTAGAACTTTCAGGAGTCTGATCGGGATGATACTGCATGCATCTTGGCTTTGAAGATACAAGCAAGACTGAGATTTTACAGCTTCCCTGAGAAGTCTGTTGCACGATATACTTTTGTGTCGAGTTGATCCCCACTAGGGTGGAGTCCCTGCATTGTCACTGAGACCACGTTACTAATACCTCGCTCTCCATAGAGATGAAAAGCAACTGATCACCCACCATGCTGACCTTTTCTGGACCAGAAGACCGAAACCCCCTTGGCTACTACTTCTCCAGCCCCTAAATAATCCAGTTCCTCTTACCGTTTCTTGTAAGTCCTACACTTACCTCTTAGGTGTTCTGGGTGCTCTCTTCTGACTCTCCTGAGCTATCAGGCCCTCACCAGATTAAATACAATGCATGCCCACGGTGTGTCTTATTAAGATAAAGTAGAATCTTAACTCAAGACACATTTTACCCTACCACTGCTCTGGTTTTTACCTAGAACATGACTGACATGTTGGCATATTTTATGCCTCCCAACCTCACACTTCAGTATAATGTTACATAATAATAGTTTTCTCAAGCATTAAGGGAGTAGGGAAGTACAGTAGAAACAGGACACACCTTCATTATTTCTAAGACCAGTCGGACTTCTTAGGCCTGCTCTAGATCAGATAGCCCTCTCATTCAGATCACCACCACCAGGGCTGATTGTTAAATACTTCATCCTTTTCTGAGGCTTATAGTTAGTCTCCATTCATAGAATCACCAACAACTGTAGAGACCAGAGTAATTTATATGACTCGTGTAGCTTACTAAGTGAAAGTGGAAAGATTTACAGTAATTTCCAATCTAGAACACTTGTCGTTTTCCTCATTTACTTATTGTCTAAAAAATTTCTTTGATAATCCCCTAGCACTGACCCAACAGATATTGAAGGAAGAGTCAAAATGGGGAGGGGAGAGGCAGGGAGGTAGGTAATTCATTTCTGGGAGTTACAGATGAAATCATGGAATCTGGTCTTCCAAGGCCCGTTGCTTCAGGATGAGGCCAGTGACATTTATACCATTACTATGCAGGTAACCTGGGGAGGCTTTGCTTTGGGGAGGGGAAGTCCTGAGTTTGGTCGAACAACAGCCAGAATGAGCTGTGCGAAGATTCTTTCGATCTGATCTCTCCCCTCCTTTGTCAGATGTTCTCTTATTTGAATACCTCTGGAGATCATATTTTTCCTCTAAGTACGTTTGAATCTTTTGAAGCCTGTTCTGCAGAGTTCCGAGGAGGGTAGGCAGTGTAGGCATCCAATTCATGGTGCCAGAATAGGGTGTGGCCTGCTGGAAGGCAGGTGACTCAGGTACACATTGATACATGTTTCTGACTTACATTTGTTGGAGATGTTACAACTGTTCACATCTCAGTAGGTTGATTTCCTGCGTGTGGTCTGAATTATAGACTTCTAATGGTTAAGTGCAGTGTCATGTCATTAGTGTGCCTAGCGTGGTGAGATGCGTGTGGTACCCGTGGGTGTGTGCTTGTATTGTGTAGATGTTCTGGGAATCCAGCCCTAAGAAGATGTCCGTGAATAGAAATCACCACTTAGTAATACGTACACAGGATTGATAATTATATGGAAGCATGATTCAGGAAAGTAGATGATTTATTCCTAAGTATTAAGTACTGTTCTGTGTAAGGCCATGTTCCAGGCATAGTGAGGGGATGTGAACACAGAGAAAGTTGTGGTTCCTGTGCTCAAGGACCCAGCAGAACGACAGAGGAGGCACTGCAGCAAAGGTACTTAATGCCAGTTACCTTTGCTTCACTTGCAAAAGGTCAGTGACTCCATCGTGAGAAAATCACCATCGCCTGCAAAAGCATTTTTCTGAATTGCCCTGAATTTGTATTCCTCTGCGTCTCTGACATCCCAATGGCAGGAATGGTACAGGATCCATTCCATCCTGAGTGGATAACAGACCGAATCTGTATGAGTTTCATTCGTCTGGGACTGCACAGAGGTGGAACCCGGGTTCCCCTGCCAGTGTTCCTGCTGGGAAATGGGCTGTTTGGATGTGGGTTAAGTTGCCTTCATGAACTCTGCCTCTGTGCTGAAGAAATAGAAGGTCCTGCCCACCAGCTTAGACCAAGATGACTTGCATCTTGTCTTTTCTCAACTGGAGCATGAAAGTCAAAATGAATAATGTGTCTTTTATATCACATAACATTGCCTTTATGAAGATCCATAGGAAAAGGTTTGTTCTGGGTCTCAGTACCAGGGAAAGCTCTGATCCTAAACAGGAGGAAGAAGAAGAAGAAAAAAAGGATTACAAACACTGTGATTTTTATAACTTAATGATTTTCTTTGTTCTGACTGCTGGGAAGCTCAACAAAACATACAGACCACTTCAACCAACTACCTAAAACCTCTACTTGTTTAATCCTGATTTCTTTGAAAATTATCCCAAATCCTTTTTTTTTTTTTTTAAGATTTTATTTGACAGAGCAAAACATAGCCAGAGAGGGAACACAAGCAGGTGGAGTGAGAGAGGGAAAAGCAGGCCTCCTGCCGAGCAGGGAGCCCGATGTGGGACTCGATCCCGGGTCTCCGGGATCATGACCCAAGCCGAAGGCAGACGCCCAACCAACTGAGCCACCCAGGAGCCCCCACAAATCCTATTTTTTAAAAGCAGTATGAACAACTGGACAGTTTATTCTCTGACATCTTACCCAAGGCACTTTGGAAACTGGCTTGTATTCCCTGCTTACACTTGCTTTGTTATCGCCACAAATGGCTCCAGTTCCTACCAGTGATTTTATTACACATAGACCCTAACTTATTCATAAATCTTCTTTAAAGAAGGAAATCTCAACCAGGGCAGCCTGCGCTGGGGGAGCCAGCATTAGACCAGAAGCCAAAAGGGACACAGTTCAGTCTTCTTACTATCACTTACTGAATGTTTTTTGAGAAACCTTTCCCTCTCTGGGCTGGTGTTCCTTATCTGGAGAGACATTGAACTTGACTGCCAGATAGCTCTGGCTCTAACGTTTAGTGAGACTGCAGGGAACAGTGTAGAGGAGGAAGAGGTTATAACACCAGGTAGCCAGCCATGGCAGACAGCATCCAGGCCACACTGAACCCACTCCATACTTCAGGAAGAGGGAAGCCGTGAGCAGCCTGGGAGCTTGCGCAGTGAGGAGAAAGGACACATCACTCGTGTTCACCAGGAGGCAGCCTCTGGAGCTCCTTGGTAGCCGACGGCAGGCAGCTGCAGTGAAGAAAGCCTGTGTGTGAGGTCTGGTAGCCCAGTCACGGACAAGACTCCAGTAAGAAGGAGCTGGGGAAGCCCCCAATGCAAGGCGTGTGGGAACAGCCTGTGCAGCGGTTAGCTTCGGCCTCTGAGCGCATTCCAGGTATAAACGTATGTCTCTCGTTTTGTATTCATGTTCACTTAGATGTCTTCTTGAAAACTTGTCTGTGAAATAAATGTCAAAAATAAATGACTCCCGTGGTTTTTGCCATAATTTAAAGGGGGTTTTCCATTAAAGGAAAAGAGAACTTACCCAAGAGGTCAAAGCAGGTCCCAGTAGCTCTGTAAAGAGAGTCTCCGTGTGATCCCAGCTCCCTGCTATCCCCACACCTCCCAGGACCCTTCATGTCCCCAGCTGTGGGCGTGCAGCAGCTCTTGGAGACCTGCCTCCACCGCCGCCCCCAGCATCGGCGGAATTCACACTGGAGGCACGGAGCTCGTGTGTTCTGGGTGAGGCCCCCACCCACAGCCTTAACTGGTGCTTTGAACCAGGCTCAAAATTCCCCCCAAAAAGCCATGGCTTTGGATTTACTGTTTTTGTTCAGAGAGTCCCAGGGGCTTCCGTTTTGCCCTTGTTCCCCTAACACTGTCAACTCCACAGGTCAGAGAGTCAAGTGGAGCTTTGGCCACTTGGCAAGGATGGGTTTCCAGTGAAACAGGCAGGCCTGTAGGAAGAACCGCCAGATGGGTTTAGAGAGCCATTCACCTGAAGCTGAGGGAGACTGCGTGTCTCTCTCGCCCGCCGGGCTTTACCAGCTTCTGCCCTGAGCAGCCCGCCACAGCACTACCCGGCGCCTCAGCAGTCACAGCTGCTCAGAGTCTGCGTCAAAGAGCTGCTGGAAAGGTTCTAGGTTTTCCGTGAGTAAACGTGCACAGGCTTTTGGGAGGAAGTGAAGATGATGGCTCAGACACTCAGGTGCAGTGCTTTGTCAGTGTTGTCCCAGGTGACCTGGCCTCCGTTCCCTCACAGATATTTAGGTCTGGGAACTGACTCACATCTGGCAGTTGGATGACACTTCATCTCTAAGGAAAAAACAAATGTTTAAGGGCTACAAATTGTCAATTCCTATAAACCAGTTACATCAATTAGACTTTAAGGGAGGAGAATGAATGTTTTTGTTTAAGAAATAAAAGGAATGTAGCTGGAGAATGAGAAATATCATCTCTTGGATCCCCCATCTGTTTCTCTGGAAGGTGAGAAGGGTCAAAATCCCTGTCTGTGTTACTTTCCTGGAGCTGCTATTCAAATACCCCAAACTGGGTGACTTAAAACAACCGAAATTTATTCTCCCAGAGTTCTGAGGCCACAAGTCAGAAATCAGGGCGTCAGTAAGAGCGCGCTCCCTCCAAGGCTGTAGGGGAAAACACTTCCTTGTTCCTAGCTCTTGGGGATTCCTGATCCTGGCATGTGGCACTGTGACTCCAGTCTCTGCCCATCCTTCTTCCACATGCCGCCTTCTCTGTTTCTCTCTGTGCCCTTCTCTATCTCTTCTAAGGACTCCCATTGAATTTCGGGCCCACCCTAACCCAGCATGATCTCACCTTGATCATTCCTTACCTTAGTTATATTGCCAAGACCTTATTTCCGGATATGGACACATCCTGAGGTTCCAGTTGGACGTGGATGTGGGGGGACGCTATTCAAACCACTGTGCTGCCTCAGAGGGTCATTGTGGGGGTAAATGAGATAATGCACATAAAGCAGTCTGCAGAGTGCCAAGCACATAACAATGTGTTGGCTGTACACATGTGCACATGTGTGTGTGCATATGCATGCGTGTGTGTACATAACTATTTGTTATTTACTAGATTTATCAAAGCCTTATTTCATTACTTATTTAGCCAAATGATACTAAATTTTAACACTTTTCACTCTTTATAAGTGTTCTAATTTGCTTCTTTCTGGGTTTTTTTTTCATACTATTTCCTCCCTCTGTCTTTTTCTTCTTTTTTTTTCTTTCTTTCTTTCTCTCTCTCTCTCTTCCTTTCCTTTCCTTTTTCCTTTCCTTTTTCCTTTCCCCTCTCCTCTCCCCTCTCCTCTCCTCTCCCCTCTCCTCTCCTTTCCCCTCTCCTCTCCTTTCCCCTCTCCTCTCCTTTCCCCTCTCCTCTCCTCTTCTCTCCTCTCCTCTCCTTTCCCCTCTCCTCACCTCTCCTCTCCTCTCCTCTTATTGCTGTTATTACTATTTGTTATTTCCTTTCCTCGAAAAACTGCTCTGGCTGTTTGGGCGTGTAGTATGTCTGCTTTCTCATCAGGCAGCCTCAAAACATGCTGGTGTTTTTCTCTAGTGAGCATTTTCCTCTTTATTTCCTCTTATTATTCATGATATTCGTGTCTTGCATCCAAACACCACTGTCTCTCCAGACCTATGTTATATACCGCATTATCAATTTCCTTGGGAGAACCTTGCTGCTCTGGCCTGCCCGCATCCCCACCCTCACTCCTGGCAGGGTACCCTGAGTGGACTGGTCCATGTCCCAGGTAGTACTGGGCACTAACCCAGACCCTGGACTCTGTGTTGAGCTTTTCAACAAGACCCTGAAGTCTGTGATCAGAGATTGAGCTCCTGGCAGAGCTCCAAGACGGGTCTGGCTGAGTGGGAGACGGGCTCTGGGGTGGCCTGCATCCTAAGTACCTACCTTGGCACGGGACTCTAACCCAGGCCCCAGCTAACTAAACTCTAGATGGCCAACCTTGACTTTTGCTTCCTTCCCAGCAGTGCTCATTTCTGAGATGAAAAAGCAAGTCCACACCAGAGGAAATACTGAACTATTTATTACAAAGCCAGATTGGCTGCTCAGGGAGCAAGGAAAGAGAGCACAACAGGCCCTTCTGTAATGGAGGAGTCGGGGACCAGGAGAAGGAGAAAGAAAGGGGGTGGGAGAAAGGAACTCATACGTAAACAGCCGCCTCTTCCAACTGCTCTTCTGCTCCCGGGGGTTCCTGGTCAAGAAAAACCCCTCTGTCGTGCGGTGTGGGGCAGGGCTGGCAATGTGCTCCCAGGCTGAGGTCTCTGGTGAGCACAAAGGAATTCAGAGAACCTAGAGCATACTCAGAACTTGGCAGTGGTGTGTCATCTGAGAGGCCAGGTACGCATGGGGGGGAAGCAGCTGGGCAGCTCCTCTGGACCTTTGCCCCAGCAGGAAATGCAGGAGGTGGCCTGTCTGTAACCCAGACGGGTCGTCAGAGGCCACCTGGGCCACAGGAACATCACCGGCTTGGTGTCACCGTCCCTTTAGTATTAGGCGGGTTTTCCCATCTCCAATGAAGAGCCTACAGAAAAGATGACTCAGTGAGGTCTCTGGGCCTCTGAAAGGAGAGACCCAGCCCTTCACCAAAGGTCTCCAGACCCAGAATTCTCCAGAGAGATGCTTTCCTTTCCAGCCTCAAGAGTCAAATCCCTTTGGGGAAAGGGGGAAACTCCTTCCTGTCTGTGTTCCAACTCTTTCCCTGAAGATGCTCATCTCTGCCATTCTGAAAGCAACAGACAGAGAATTATCCAGCTTAGCCAGGACTGCAGATGGGCAAGGATGGCAGACACTTTACACCAGCCCAGTAGCTGTGATCTCCCAGACTGTGGGAGGAAGGTCCAATTTTTTCAGATCCAGACCCTATTCCCCCACATGACCCGAAGCAGAAAAAAACAAGGCCTTACAGACCTTGGTGGCTCACAAGAGAAGAGTTCAGGGAGAAGCAGTCAAGCAGATATGATCCTCCCGCTAATACCAACCTCATCACCCACCGCACGATGCTAGGGAGCACTGTTTACACTGTAGTTCGTGTGAATGCCACCTGCTAGAACATGTGCTCTTTCTCTGTGGATGGGGCTCCCTGGAGCTGTATGACAGCCCTGTGAAGAACCACTCCTCCCCTACTCTTGGTGTACATGGTTGTGCTGGGAAGGCTGATCTTGCCCTGACTCTAGACATAGCCAATAAGCGTGTCTGACCCCCATGACTCCAGTGATGGATTCAAGGGGGACATGATCCAAGCTGGGCCAGTCCAAACCAGTGAACATCAAATCCTGGACTTTTCCTAGAGCCTTTGTTCTAGTTTTTCTAGAGTCATTAAGCTGCTAGGATATAAGCCTAGACCTCCCGGTGAGCATCTCTGCTTCTCCTGGAGAGCCTCTCAGAGTATGAGGCCTGCTCAGAGGAGAGCAGAGCCCATGGGAAAGACCAAGGCCTAAAGACATGGCTTGAGCACCCACCTAAAGCCAGTGCTACCTGTGAACTTTTCAATTCTGTGAACAAATCAGTTCCCCCTTGTGATATAAACTGTGTTGAGTGGGATTTCTGTCTCTTACAACCAAGGGTCCCAGAGCCATAATCTTTCTCTGAAGAAGCCTCCCCCTTCCCTTCTTTAACCCCAAGTGAGATTCTAGCCCTGGACGTTCTGAGAACCATCACCAGGTGCCCATCAGAGGGGCCAGTGACCCAGGGTCACACTCTTACCTGATGAGCACTCCCACAAGCAGGCTGGCCAGGAGCGGGCCCAGCCAGTAGATCCAGTGGAAGTCCCAGTGATTGGCCACCACGGCAGGTCCAAAGGCACGGGCAGGATTCATGCAGGCTCCAGACACAGCACCCCTGCAAACACCCAGCCACATGGTCACCAGGATCCCAGCCAGGCCCCAACTCACATCAAGTTCATTTCCCCAACTAGGCCTACGTCCACAGCACCCAGACCCTCCTGAAGCCACCATATCATGGGGGGTCTGGAGGGATCCCAAAGAAGGAACAGGTGAAGAGACTATTAGCATCAGGAAGTGAAAGGCTTGTCTGTCACTCCTCACACACCCTTCTAGAACAACGGCCACCAGAGAGTGTTCAGTGATGACAGGCAGAGAAGATGGATCTAGGTCCTTGCAATATTGAAAAAGCAGTCATCAGCTATGTGAATTTTAGAGTCAAGCTGACCTGGATTCAAAACCCAGCCTGGCTATTTCTAGAAGTGTGGCCTTTATTGAACCCCTCTGTGCTCCTGCTGAGGTCAAAGGACCCACTTCATAGGTTGTCATCAGGAGTGAATGAGGTCATGCATTTAGGACCTGTGACTAGCGTGTAATTCATGTACAAGTGTTTCATCTAACTAACCCAGTTGAGACCCTTGCTATTCCACCATCTTGGGGTCTAGAGTCTCCTACGGGGGACGGGGATGTTCTCCAAGAGCACCTCTCTAGTTCTGGTGTCTGTATCTTTGCCCCATTCCCGCAAGCCAGGGTCCTGCACATCTCACCAGATCCCAGGCCTAGCAGCAAAAGTCAAAAGGGAGTCAATTGGCTTGCAAATGAACCAGTAGCCACTAGGAGGCAGCAAAGCACTGCCGCAGCTTTACACATACAAGGAACCCCACCCCCACCCCCGTTCCCCAGACTCCGCCTCCCAACAGAAGGATGATAGAAGGGTGCTCCACGGAGCCAGGAAAGGCTAGACTGTCCTGCGTCCAAGAGGAAGGAAGGAGGTGGGCATTAGGAAGAATCGGAGATTTGGACTCTTGTCCCTCACCTGTCCCTTAAATTGCGGCTGTCCAATGTGCCCTCTTTGAGCTCCTCATATATAAAATGGGAGAAATAATCTCTGACCTAAACTTGTCTCGTCAGCCCCTTCTGGAGCCCGCCCCCCATCCCCACCAGGGGCTCAGCCTAAATGAGGTGAAGGGTGTAGAAACTCTGAGAGTCTGAGGCGAAAGCCTGGCTGCCCACTGGCTGAACAAACAAGCCCACAGAAATGTTTTATTGATGCTACCTAAAAATGGAAAACCTCAGGAGCAGGTTTCCGACTTCCCTGGGATGACATTGGGAGGGTCACCAGAGGCCCACGTTCCCTCACAGCAACAGCTTACTGGAGGTGAACAGTGGTGCTCCTGAGATACCCCAGGCCTCACCACTCCCTGTTGTCTGCAAATGCCTGCCCACTTCCTCTGTTTGCATCACCTCTGTGACCTTCAGGTAAGCTCTGCAGACCTGCCATCCTCCAGAGCCAAAGGTTGGCCCATGACTCACCCTGCCAGGATGTCCACCGTGACAGCAAAGCCAATGGAGAATGGAGCCAATGGGCCCTGTGTCCTCTTGTTGATGGCGCCCATGCACACGGCCAGGGCCAGCAGTGTAGTCAGGATGAGCTCTGCAACCACTGCCCCCACCACCTGCCCCGGCTCCTGTACTGTCACAAAGGCCGCCCCAGACGCATTCCAGAACCTCTCTTCAGGACTCACCGCCTGCAGAGAGAAGCAGCTCAGCCTCAGTGTGGGCAAGGAGCAGGCTGGGAGCTGAGGGGAGGGGGCTCGAAGCACATGCCCCCAACCCTTAGGGCAGTGACAGGTTCTGTCTCATCCACTCCAGTTTTTACTGTGTGGCTCAGTGAGGGCCCCTGGACTTCTCTGAGCCTCCTTTGGCTCATCTGTAAAATGGGATCACCCAGCAGTAGCTGCAGGTATTATGGGCCCAAAGCTTATGTAACTAGATGCCCCTCTTTGAGAAAAAGAATACGAAAATACCCTACTCAGCAGACTTTGCAAACATCTCCAGTCAGATGAGCCCACTGCCATCCCCCTGTCAGGCCCCTTGGAAGGAAGAGGGAACCCTGACACCAAAGCCCTATGAGCTTAATAGGAAATGAGCCTCAGGGTTCGTCCCGGCCCCTAGAGAGGGAAGATGGTAGGGCAAGCTTCTGGACTCTGGACCTAAATCTGGACTCCACGGCTTCCTAGCATGGCTGTACTTGGGCCAACAACACATTTCCCGGTGCCTGTGTTTCCTCTTCCATAAAGTGGGGACGCTGATAACCAGAGCGCCCAGCTCCAACAGCAGGCAGCGGGTCCCCTCTAAGAACTGACTGTAGCTTCTAGGACATCACGGGGAGATTTAATGAGACAAGATGTGCAAACCACTTTGCAGGAAGGGTGTGCTCGGTGACCAGAACTTCTTCCCTGCTCGCTACTGTGTGGGGCAAGTTTGCAAGTGGCCTGGCCTGAGGGAGGTCTGGGAGCTGCTCTCCCTGGAGGATCAGTGTGAGAAGGTCCAGTCCCCATTCTTCACATGGGGGAGTGGGCTCTCAGAGGGGAACATGGAGAGACCAGGGCAGGGAAGATAGCAAACTGGGACTCAAAACCAAAGTCTGCAATAGTCCAGTGCTTGGAGCTGCAGACCAGACCCCAGACAGGCTGACAGGCACCCTCTCTCCCCCACCCATGCCCTCAAAACACATGCCCACAAGGCCTATATTTTGAAGGGTCCCTGGCTGGATGGAGACTTAACAGGGAAGAAAGAAAGAGAAGGGAAGGAGGGAGGAAAGGTGTGAATAACAGAGGAAAGGAGTTCATCCATGGAGTTGTTTGGAGCTATAAAACTTCTGTGGTGGGGAGGAGAGCTAGCTGTCCTAGTGGGAGGGAAGTTTCCAGACATAAACTGAATATTATCTCCCATCACAGGTAAAGAGCTGTTTAAGAGCAGGCAACCTGGAGAACACTCAGAGAAGTTAGTCCAGGAGTTCCTCAAGGAGAGTAACCCTCAGTTTGCAGGATGGATGGATGGATGGATGGATGGACGGGCGGAAGAAAGAAAACACACTAGAAACACTATCCAAAGCCATTCCAAAGCCAGAAATGGTCTTATGAAGAGAAACTTCAAGCCCCAAATTCTGCTTCCTGGTCTGTCCATGGAAGGACTGTGTCCAGAGATGGACAGAAAGGGTGTGTTTAGAGAGAACCAAAGGCCCCCTTCTTGGGAGAAAAGGACCCATCCAATCCCACTGGAGGAAAATCCCACAGGAAAAGAGCTGGGCACTTCCCACTCCCTGTCCTCCTCACCACACTCCCCCAGCCCAGCCGCCATGGGGAGCACCCACCTTGGCCAAGGCGGCCCCAATCAGCCCCCCACATAGCTGGGAGATCCAGTAGGGAAGGAGCATCACCAGGTTGAGGCCTCCGATCAGCGTGGCCGCCAGGGACACTGCAGGGTTGAAGTGTCCACCGCTGTCACCCACAAAAGCAGAAGGAAGCCTTGAGACCAAGGTCTGGACCAGCCCCCTGAGAGAACGTGTCCCCGCTAGCCCCCCAGGCTGGCCTTGCCGTGCAGGAGTGAGTCCAGGACCTTGCCCAAGTAGAAAACAGTACCAGATCCCACCCATTTTCCCTGAAGTGCCAGGTGGTGGGGCGAGGGATGTCGGTGAGGGCCAGGGAGGAGAAGGACAGCCCCTTTCCTGCCCTACAGCCAGACCCCATGGTGCCCAGAGGAAGAGCTTGGGGGGGTGACCATCCCTCCACTCCTTCCAGACTCACTCAGAGCTTCAGCCCTTGAGAGATGCAGCCACCAGTCAGAATGAGACCCCCGACTCCAGATTAGTGGACAGAGAGAGGTATCCTGGCCTCCCCTTAAAAAAAGTTCCCAAGTGGCTGAACTCTGCTTATCCCCAGGCCGGAGTAAAACCCCCTCCCAATGTCAACCACACAGCAACCAAGCCCTTGGTGTGGGCTAAGCTATTTCTGCCATGTAATTCCCACACTGCCCCTGGGCCTTGCCTCCCATCTCTGCCACTTATCATGGAACCTTGTACAAGTCGACCTGGCCTTTCCCAGTTAAACCAGGAAAATGGGGATGATAACAGAACTACCCCCAACGGGTTGCCGTGAGGATTCACTGAGTTCCTACAGGGCCTGGCACTTGGATACACTGAATATGTGTGGGCTTGAGAAAAAAGTAATGTAAAAAACCCTCTCTTCTTTCCCCGTTATTTGGGGTTTGGAGGGGGTCTTACCCAAAGCCACAGAGCTCATAGGCTGCAGAGATAGGATTCGAACTTGGGCAGTCTGACTCCCCAGTGCACACTCCTATCTACAGTGTTCTTGGAACCCCAGGTACACACCCAGGGTCCCTGCTGATAGCTTTGCTCCCCACCCCTGGGCTGCTCAGGTCAGCGCGGACTGATGGCTTGGAGCTGGTCTCACCTGATATTCCCCAGTGTGGCGATGATGAGGCCCAGGGCCAGCCCGTGCGCTAAAGCCGGCTGCAGCAGGCCCGTGTCCATCCTGTTCTCGATGACCGACAGGCATCCGATGAAGACAAAGAGGGCAGAGCCCAGCAGTTCCACCAGACAGGGCTGCAGGAACTGCTCATACCAGGACCCACGACACCTACCTCCCATGCTTGGCTCTTTCGCCTTGCTACCGCCAAATTCAGAGTCACACATAGACACAGCTGCCTGCGGTAGGAAAAAGAGAGTGCGCACGGGTGGGAGGAGAGCCCAGGAAAAAGGCCCCCAGCACCCCAGCCTTGAATCAATTCTCAGCACCCCCTTGCACGACCAGGTGGCAGAGGACAGCAGTAGGCTCACCTCTGCAGACATCAGGGCCAAAGTGACCTGGAATCTGCTCGTGCCTGAGCTGCCTGGGAAACCGGCACCTGCTCTCCTGGACACTCTTATCTCCCCAACCCAGCCTGCAGATCTTGCTTCAGGCTCTGGCTCTTTTAAAGGGCTGCAGAGGCTCCTTGAGGGTGCCAAGAAAGCAATAAAGCCTGCGTGGGAGGTGGCCCTGGGGCCCAGAAGAGGAAACTTTTTTTTTTTTTTTATCTTAACTGGGCAGGGCAGGGGATGATCAAGGATTGCTGAGGTTTCTGCCAACGAGGGGAAAAGGCACATCACCTGGGGAGTGCTCTAGGCCGTCCCCAGCAGGTGATGCAGGCCCTCGTGCCCCCAGGGCTCACCATCAGGGTCTTCCAGCATGTGGGCAGGAGGAGGGCCCAGTGGGTTGGGACCAGGCATGGGGAACACTGGCAAACTCGTCTTCAGTGATTTTCTCCATGGATTCCCTCAGACATCTCCTCATATCTCAACCACTGCACTCACTCGCCCTTAAAGCCTGATCCAGGACTGAGTGTGTAGATGGATGACCATCCCCTGATGACCAGAGGCAGCCAAGGCGACACCACCGTGCACCATGGGAGAGCCTGAAGTCTTTGGAAACAGGTGCCTGGATCTCAGTCCCAAGTCTGCCATCAGGTGGCCGTGAAACCTTTCGGCTGTGGACGGTGTGGCAGCATGAGCAGCACAGGGTCCTTGTGTGGTTCGAATGAGTTAGTATAATAAAGAGTTTACAACAGTGCCGGACACATGATCAACACAACACCTGGATCTACTAATTAAGAATATAGGTTTTTGTTTATATATTTCTATTTATGGAGCAATTTCTACATGCCTCCTACCTGCCAGGCACAGGGCTAAGTCCCTTCCATGTAGTATCTCATTTAAACCTCACAGCAACCCTGTGACGTGGGTACTATTATTATAGCATGTTGTACACAGAAATCCTGGGAAGTTGTGTTTCCCAGGGTCACATCAGTTTTGTGATTGCAAAACTGGTGGGTTAAGTCAGAAAGGACAAATACTGCATGATTCCATTCATGCAAGGGCCCTGGAGCAGTAAGATTCATAAAGATAGAAAGTAGATGGTGGTTTCCGGGGGTTAGAGGGCAGAAGGGAATGGGGAGGTGTGTAATGGGTACAGAGTTTCAGTTTGGGAAGACAAAAACATTCTAGAGATGGATAGTTGAACAAAAACAGGAATGTACTTAATGCCACTGAACTATATACTTAAAAGTGGTTAAAATGGTAAATTTTATGTTGTGTGTATTTTACTACAATTTGGTAGGAAAACAAACTTGTAGGTTAAGCCACTGCCCTTCTAAGATGAATGGATGGATGGATGGGTGGATGGATGATGTATTATTGGATGATGGATGGATAGATGGATGATGGGTGAAAAGAAAGAGGGAAGGAAGCAAGGAGGGAGAGAAGAAAGAGAGGAAGGGAGGGACAGAGGGAGGAATGGGGGTAGGAACAGTAGAAGAAAAGAAGAGGAGAGAGCTTGGTTTCTTTATTCATCCACTGAGTAAATATTTAAATATCTATCGTGAACTAGTTCTAAGAGCTAACAGGAAACATAGCAATGAATAAGACATGCAAAGATTCTTCAGTGCTCATAACTACTATCTGAGTGTTCTTCTGTACAGAGAGAGATGCAGAGAGAAACAGGTCAGTGATAAAAAAAAAAAATTAACAGGGCGCCTGGGTGGCTCAGTTGGTTAAGCGACTGCCTTCGGCTTAGGTCATGATCTCAGAGACCTGGGATCAAGTCCCACATTGGGCTTCCTACTCGGCGGGAAGCCTGCTTCTCCCTCTCTCACTCCCCCTGCTTGTGTTCCCTCTCTGGCTGTGTTTCTCTCTGTCAAATAAATAAAATCTTTTTTAAAAAAATTTAACAAAAATGCCTACTGTCTGTTGACCACACACCACCACCACATACCCAACACTGTGCTAAGTCCCCCACATCTATTCACAACAACCCTGTGATTTCTCATCCCTATCTTCAGATGATAAAATCAAGGCACAGAGAAGTTGAAGAAATTGTCCAAGGTTTTATAGATAAAAAGTATCTGTTTCAGGACAGAGAAGATTCATCAAGGGTATGACAGTTTGCTGAAAGCCGGAGGCTCCAGAATGTAGCTCCTCTTTTGAATATCTGCACATCTCGGAAAATTTCGGGTTGATTATCTCAAGACCTGTACCCTCCCTCCTCTGTACCCACAGCACACTGTACAATATTTCTCTTATACTGTTCCTCCCGTATCCCTGCAAACAGCAACATGAGACAACTGTCCAACCTTTGGCTTCCCTCATCTTCTTCATACTTTGCCGCAATCCTGCCAAGAGCTGCTTCCAGAACATTTCTCTCCTGCTTTCACCTAGGGCTCCATCAATTCTTGGTTAGTCTCCTGGAAAAAAAAAAAATCAAATGGTCATGACACACCTGCCAGGGGATAGGCCCTGCACCAGACACCTCACATGCACTCCACCGATTAACCCTTATAATCATCTAGTATCTTCCCCATTTCACAGGAGGCAGGGAACTCACAGCTGGGGCCCTAGCTTCACCCAATTTTAATCTGTTCCTCTCTTCCTGGGAGCCAGGAGGGCACAGTTGGGCACATGGGTCCGGGGGTGGGGTGGTCAGCCCTCTCTGCCTTTGCCCCCTGGCTTTTCCTTCAGCCTCAGCGTTTTCTTCTGGAGGAGTGAACTAATGGTGCGCCACAATCCCATAAGGTAGTTGTGTAGTTTAAATCAGACTGTGCACAGAGCACAGTGCACAACTCAGAGCTGCTGCCCCATCAATAATACCTATTATTATGGTTTATCAAAGTACCTATTCATCAGAGTAGGCTAACCCATGCAACAAAGAGCCCAGCGTTTCGATGGCTTCACATAATACATATTGATTGACTGTTGACATAGTATTTCATAGCAGGAAGCCCTTTATGACATGGTGACTTGGGGATCCAGGCCACCGCCACCATGGGGACCCACCATCTAGGTCACCAGCCAGCAGATGGGGAAGGAGAAGATGTGGGGGGTGCGCAGGATGCTTTTATTAGCTAGGCCTCAAGTGGCAAATAGCACTTTCACCAATATTTGATTGATTAGAGCTCAATCCTGTGGCTTTCCCTAACCACAAAGGAGTCTGGGAAATGTAGTCTAACATTGCCCAGGAGGCAAAGGGAAGGTGTTTCATGAGCACTGGAAATTTCTACCACATGACAGTTACTGTTGTTCTCCAGACTGTCCACCTAATCATGTCCTTCCTTGCATAAAACCTTTCAGACCTTCCTGTGGCTTTCAGGACAAAACCAAATTCCTAGAGCCAGCCACAGAGGCTGTGAGTCCTGATGTGGGAAACCAAGGCAGAAGGGAATTTATTGAATTTACTGACTACCTACAGCCCACTGACAAGTCCTCCAAACAGGCAGACTGACCTTCCTCTACGGACTTAGCTGCCTCGATGTTGACTGCTGAAGGCAAAAAGCGATCTTAGCCCAACCCCCACCGCCCTATGAGTCTACTTTAACACAAAAAAATTTCTTTGGAAACTCCTTTTATCTCTACCTGCCAAGATACATGTCGGCAATCATCCCCGAAGGGCCTTCTGATACACATCTGAAGGGTCTCATGACTGAGTTTTTGTTGAACAGTAATAAATGACCTTTTCTCAACAATAGCTAGCCCCCTCAGGATCCTGGAAACCTTGTTTCCAAAATACCTGGGAGGCTTGCACTATCCCTAAGCACCTACCAACTTGAAAGTATATAATGGGTCACTCCTCATGACCCTAGTGCTGCTCTTTCTGCCCGGGAATCCTATCCCAGTGCTTTAATAAAACCACCATTTTGCACCAAAGACATCTCAAGAATTTTTTTCTTGGCCGTCGGCTTCAAAAGCTAGCATATTTCCTACATCAAGGCCTACTCCTGACTTACCTCCTGCCACATGAGCCCTACACAGTGTGTCGGGTGAGCCAGGTGCCTACACTGTTCCCTGTGTCACACTGTTCCCCCTATTTGGAGTCCTGTTTTGTCCCCTGAGCCAGCTTCTACTCCACACTCAAATCTCAGATCAGGCATCCACCCTTCCTGACTCTTGGGCTAACTAGATGTCAGTCCTGGAGACATACCCTCCCTCACTAGAGTCAAGGCAGACCTCGTAGCTCCAAAACCAGCAGCTCTCCAGAGAAAAACTGTCATCAGGCAAAACAACACGTTTCTACAACTAAGGTTTCTTGCCTGGCCCAATGTCTCCACACATAATGCCCTGGTCTCCTCAAACCATTAGAATAACTGGTAGGCTAGGGAGATAGTGGCTTCTTAAGAACTTGTTTGGTTTGGCCAACTTTTCAGTCTTCCAATCCAAGGTCGATTGACATGACTGAGGCCTCTCAATTTTATCCCTGTTTAGTTCAAGATGTCTCTGCAACTGTAGGCACCTATCTGCCGTCCACCACCAGGTCCAGATGCAGTATAAAAACAGGTCTATTTTAACCCATCACACTGCCCTTCTTTCCTTTCTCATTCTGATAGCTGCAGTGCGGTACAAGAATGTGATGCTGACGCCATGGCAGCTATCTTGAGACCAGGAGGTACAATTTGCCAGAAGGATGGATCTTTGATGATATCTCCAAGCCCCCACACTAACCCTAAGGTCAACTACTTCCAGCTTTCTTGTTAAATAAATATTTCCCAGATTGTGTACCAGGGCACCCCAGAGAGCTGCACCGAACTCACAGAGGGATTATGGGATATTATAATATTTCAAGGGAAATATAGTGATGCTCAATATCTGTCAGACACCACGTGAATGACTAGCTCAAGGTTGTTCAAAGTTGTAATTTTAAATGGTCCTATATTTCTTCCAATAACACCATGTCTTTGCAAAGCTGGTTTTATGGGGGT
Organism: Spilogale gracilis; assembly: GCA_004023965.1. Lineage (NCBI taxonomy): Eukaryota > Metazoa > Chordata > Mammalia > Carnivora > Mephitidae > Spilogale > Spilogale gracilis. The sequence goes on from PITA01014245.1 coordinate 36,851, forward strand.
TGCCTAGTAAAAAGTAAGTGCCACATAAATATCAATATGGAAGAGGAAAGGTAGGTGGTAGTGTTCTACTGATTGTAAAGGCATTGTGCAGTGCCTAAAGGTACACACATCCCACCTGTAGTATTTAAGAATGGAAGTTATTTATGAACTCAATTCAACTGAGTTATTTAATAGTCATTTGAGAATGAAATAAAAATATAAGTAAAATGTTTTCCTTTCATTATGTGTATTATCTTTTTCAAAAGGCTAGTAAGTTGTTTGGACATAAAGACTTGTGTTTTTTGGACCTGTTTATTTAACAAATAGGACTATTAGGTCCTCCTTTTGGCCCAGGAATGGCGTGAACCAAGAAAGTTTGGGAGCCTCTGAAATAAACAATGTATGTCCTGTTTCGGGAACTGGGAGTCGAGTTTCCTATCACTGGTAGCAGAGAACATTTCCAGCTGATACACTCCCTCCCAAAATCTGGGCAAAACTAAGCTTTCAAGTTAATAATTTCTTCTGGAAACCGGCCATTATTTGTAATGTAAACACTTGACGATTCAGGCTGATCCTGAGACACTGTCAGAGCAACTTAGAGCAGAACCTCTCAGCCTCTTCTGTAACAGTGTCTTTTCTTTCTATCGAAATCAACGTGCTGCCATTTTCAGTGTACCGTTATTTGGAGCTCGGGGCAACTTACTTGTTGGAAAAGAGCCTGGTCTGCACCCCTTTCTGCTGAGCGGCAGGTTTCATTTGAACCTGAGCCTGTTCTTTTCTTGTAGTAACCACCAGCACCCTATATTCTCCCCGTCTGCGTCAAGTTCGAATATTGATGTCTTTTTAAAAGATTTTTATTTATTTATTTATCTATCTATTTATTTGAGAGAGGGGGAGCAAACAGGGGGACAGAGAGGGCGAAGTAGACTCCCAATGGAGCAGGGAGCCCAACATGGGGCTTGATCCCATGACCCTGAGATCATGACTTGAACTAAAACCAGGAGTTGAGTCTTAACCGACAGAGCCACCCAGGTTCCCCCAGATGTTGATGTCTTTTGGGTCACTGGTAACCAGACATCAGACATGTCAGTTATTTGGAGCCCTTTACGGCAGGTGGGCATTGGATTAAGCACCCTACTAAGTTTCATCGGTAAGAATTCATTTGTCACCATCTGTTTATGCTCACAAAGAATTAAAATGGTAGAGTAATAGCCACCATTTACTAAAGGCCTCCTGTAAACTGGGACCATGAGTTAATCCACATGCATGATCTTGTCTCTTTTTGCTTCTGCTGTTATCCTTTGTCTACTATCCAATTACATCTCTCTACAGGAGAGGAAAGCCAGCAAACATGAAAAGACACTCAATCTCTCTAATAGCCAGGAAAAAAAAACAAACAATTCAACTGAAGGCAACAGAATAGGAATTTTTAAAAACTAAGTAATATCAAAAGCCAACGGGGACAGTGGTGGGGGAATTGGCCAGCTCTTGCGTTGCTGGTGGAAATGTGAATGGCTACAATATTTTATAACACAATCTTGTAATATTTATCAAATATTTAAATTCATAGACCCAGCAAATCCCGTATTTGAAAATTGATTCTATAAAAGAAAAGCTCCAATAAGCAGGAGTAGTATATGATTTCATCTTTGTTTATTGTAGAAAACTCTGGGGACTCCCTGAAAGATAATTATGAAAACAGCTGAACTAAGTAGGAAATATCTTCTCCAGAACGCATGTCTCCTCTCAGTGTCCAGAACATTCCACAGTTCTACACACCTTGAAGCCTTTGGATGGTCTGTTTCCTTTACCCACAACTGCTTCCTAAATCTGGCAAAATCCTACTCATCCTTCAAGTCAAGAATGAAGAGATGATGTTTGTAAAGGGAGTAAGAAAGTCTCATGGGAAATGTAAATCATGTGGGCCAGCTAACAATTAGATGAATGTCACAAAGTGAAAGAAACCAGACACAAAAGAGCACATGTCATAACAACGTTACATTCAAAAACAAGCAAAGGACAGGGCACATGGAGATTCCCGGGGCACTGCCACCTTTCCTCTCTTGAGGGAAGAGCAGGATGAGCTCACCTTAGGAAATTCCCGAGCTATTACACTGTGTGTGCTTTTCTGCATGTATATTACATTTCAGTAAAAAGTTACAAATGAAACCAGTTTATGTTTAGGAAGTTACCTTCTGGACAAAACCAGGAGGAAATCTGCAGGACATTCTGTGGTCCCTAGAGGAAAGTACTAAATTCAGTCTCTTGGTTGTAGGCTGTCACATTTTATGCCTATAAAATATAAGAATATGCCCATTTAGAAATTGCTTTCCAAAAAAAAATCAGAAGGCTTCACAATGCCCTTTACTATATCAGTAATTGAAATTGTTGTCAGTAACAACAAAGGTTATGGGTCAACAAGCCCGATCTCAGATGTCATAGGGAGCACTTAGCAAACATGACCCTGCTGACTCCTCCCTCTTCACAGCAATCTTGTGGGGCAGGTACTGTCCTCATTTGGTGGATGAGGAAACCAAAGTTCAAAGACCTGGCAACTCACTGAAGGTCACAGGTAACAGCGCTCAGAATCATGTTGCTAATGATTTAGCATCCACTTTTCATCTCTACAAGAGGTAAATTATCTCAGGGCACCTGAGATTTCATCTTCTCAGACCAACTCTTTACTCATTAAACAATAACTCTCCATCCTCCCTGCCCCCCAGGCCCTCACAATCAGCATTCCACCTTCTGTCCCTATTAATATGACTACCCTAGGGACCTCATAGAAATGGAATCATACGGTACCTGACTTTTTATGTCCGACTTATCTCACTTAGCATGATGTCCTCAAGGTGCATCTATGTTGTACCCGGTGTCAGAAGCTCCTTCCTTTTAAAGACTGTATAATATTCCATCATATGGCTAGATCACATTTTGTTTATCCTAACTTGGCCATGGATGGATTGTTTCCACCTTAGAGTTATTGTGAATAATACTATTGTGAATAGGGATATAATAATGCTTTCTTGATTGCTAACTCCCCAAAAATAACTTTTTTCTTTAAAATTACAGAAGTTGCCTTTTTCCTCTCTGTCAGCGGTTGGCTTCCCTAGTATCTCTGTCTGTCTCTCTCACCTGCTCTGTCCCTGTAATGGATATCTGGCACTAGTATCTGCTTAGGAGCCAATTCCTCTTTCTTTAGGTGACAGCCTCTAGCATTTTTCTGGGGGGAAACCACAGGTCTTCCATTGGCTCTTGGTTTACCCAATCTGGGCAGAGCTGGCAGCCCCCCTCTGTCATTCTGCTTTCCAACCTGTCCTCCCTATCCCTTCAAGGGCTGGACATTGACCTGGGTCCAGCCAAGCTGGTTGGACAGTCCAACCCCCAGGCCATCCTGAGTGGCTCACGGATGAGCTTATTGTCCACATGACCCTGAACATGCAATTCTGGGCATTTTTTTCCTGGATATTTTGGGAATGAGACATGCTCTTTCTCCAGAGTTGCTGCGGGGGGGTAAGATATCAGGAGCTACCAGCAGCCATCTTTGCCACTGTGGGGGATGAACCCAAAGAGAATGGGAAGCACACAGAGGAAAAGAGAGTGAACAGGGAGAACAAGGTAAATGCTATCTTTACTATGCTCCCTGCTCCCCCCCCCCCGAAACAGCCATAGCTGGACTTTGCCTGGCCTTTTCAGGGCTTTTTCCTTCCTTAGCCAGTTTAAGCCGGGTTTCTTTCCCTTGCAAAAAAGAAAAAAAAAAAAAAAAAAGGAATCCACTGAACACACACTCTTTTCCTGCACAGCTTTCATTTCAGAATTCTGAAATCTGAGCAAGCAAACCTTTTGCTGGTGTTTCAAGACCACAGACAAGTGCTGGTGGGTGGAGGGCAGGCCAACACCTTAGTCACGGGGTGGCCACCTCTCAGCCCAGAAGAGAAGTGATTAACAGGTAATCTCTCAGGAACTCTACAGTCAAATCAGGGAGATGTGTCAGACACATAAATAACTGTTACATAAGGCAAAATGTGAGAGTAAAAGTCACCTTCGGAAGAACTATGTTTTGCTCTTCTGTGATCTATGGGTTTATGGCTGCCACCATTATGATGGGCCCCCAGACCCTCCAACACCTTGTGCCCTCTGTCAGAAATTCTGACAGTAAGAGCAAACATTTCCATTCCCAATCATCCTCTCTGGGGATGCAAATACCTCAGCGTGAGTTAAGTATCCTCAGGGGAAAGGGAAAGGTGGTGGGACCAAGTGGAACCCCAGCCAGCAGTCCAATGGAGAGGGCTCAAAGGACATGGTGACCTCTGGCTGGAGCTACACAGTCATGCCCATGGCTGGGCCAGGACTTTCTGGGCTGGGGCGAGAATGGAAGTCAAGTGGCACTGGACTGTAACAGGCACAGGACCCCGGGAGCAGCGGGGTGGATGGACAAGAACCAAGCCAAGGTCAAGGACCTAGCTAGGGTACTCTGCAGTCAGGTACTGGCTTGTTAATAAAAAAACACCAGAGACTGGAGGTATCAGTGTGAGATACGAAGGGAGTTTAAGATCACAGGTGTGAGAGCCCTTGGATAGCAATGGCTAATCCCAGGCACAGCGGATTCTGGCCTTCTTCCTCGAGTCTCCCCAATAACAGTGTGAGGCAGGTGTTCTAATTACTAGCCCATTTTACAGAAGACAGAGATGAGGCCCTCAGAGGGGAAGGGCCTTGCTCGGGACGTCACACCTGTGAACTCTGGGTCTGAATTCAGCCACGACTGCATCCTAGTTGGTGACTTTTTTATTCTTTAAACTTGGTGAAATGTCATCCTACAATCTTTTTTTTTCTTTTTAGGTTTGGTGACTCATCGTGCAAATTATTTTGTCTGTAATCGTGGTCACATGTGCATACAGATAAAGTATGAATGCACAGCACTGGTGTACTTATATTTCTCAGTTCTAAATAACTGTGTCCTTCTGTTCAGGGGAAACACAAACAATCCTATCAACCCAAATAATAAGAATTTTATCTTTGATATACAGATTGTTATCAGGTAAAAAACTTCCAGTTAAAGATAAAGCATACCTTGTTTTTCAAGGAATTCTTTATTTACAGCCAGGAGTGAATGAATTGCTAGAATCAAAATACTCAGTTCCTTGGGGTGCCTAGGTGGCTCAGTTGGTTAAGCGACTGCCTTCGGCTCAGGTCATGATCCCGGAGACCTGGGATCGAGCCCCACATCGGGCTCCCTGCTTGGCGGGAAGCCTGCTTCTCCCTCTCTCACTCCCCCTGTTTGTGTTCCCTCTCTAGCTATGTTTCTCTCTGTCAAATAAATAAATAAAATATTTAAAACAAACAAACAAGCAAACAAAATGCTAGACTGAGAAACCCCAATGGCAACCCTCTTGGGTCCTGTCCCTCTTCACGAGCTAAAAAACAAAAAACAAAAAAAAACAAAAACAAAAACCTCAGTTCCTTGATACCTTGTAAGGTTTTGTTTTGTTTTTAAATGAGTCCTTTCAGGCTCAATTTGTGTATGGAAATTTATATCAGGGTTCAAAATCATGGATTAACGAGGTCTAGAGAGTGTTAGGAAAACTGGCTAGCCTTATTCAAAAAATAACTAAAGGTGAATCTCTGCCTCATTTTGTACCTGAAAATAAATTCTAAATAAACCTAAGGTTAAAATGTAAAAGAAAGACCATAAAAAAAAGCACTAAACACAGGGAAATGCTTTCATAATCATAAAAAGGGAGAGGCATGGCATGCATACCAGACACATTTTACTATACAGCAAAAAGGTCTTCAACCTAACCAGATAAAATACAGGACTTCTAAAACAGAAAGGAAAAATGATTACCAGAAACAAGAAAAGTGAAAAACTGGGGGGGAAATTATTGCATATAATTATAAAGTATTCTTCTCCCTATTATGTAAAGAATTCTTACAGATCAATGTGAAAAAAAAATCACAAAGAAAAATGGGCAAAAAGCACAAACAGGGAATTTGTAAATAATAAATATAATAAATTCACAATAATATGTGAAAAGACAGTCATAGTAAGTGTAAGAACATCAGTGAGATATCATTTTTTTCCACTTAATGGACTGACAAATTACAAGTTTGATAATATCTGGTGTTGATAAGTACACAATAAAATAGGCTCTCTTGTACCTAACTGATGGGAATGTAAATATTAATGAGAATATTTTGACAATATGTATCACTGAATAAAATATCATATGCTCCAACCTATCAATTCTATTTCTAGGAATTTACCCTTTGGGAGTAAATAGATCAGTATGAAAGGATTTACATACATTGTTGACTGCTACAGTATTTATCATAGCAAATTAATATGGAAGTCATAGAAATGTACATTAACAGAAGACTACTTAAGTAAGTAGTTATTTCAAATGATGATGTGTACTTGAGGCTGGCAACCTACAACCTATAGGCCAGCCCTGGCTGGTTGCCTTTTATTTTATTGACTAAAACCTAAGAAGCTTTTACATTTTAAATGGTCACTAAGGACCTCTGTAATATCATCCTCTTGACCCACAAAGTCAAAAATATTAACTATCTGGCCCTTAAAAAAATTGTCAGCTTCTGTATATAGATTTCTATGTAATGTAGAAATTTTGGATGATATAGAAGATGTTTTAAATTCTACTCATGGCCATAAAGGAGGACCTAATGATATAGAAAGACATTGTGTTCTGTATTATAATGATATTAGTTCTCTTTGAGTTATGAATTTAATGGCACCCTAAGTAAGACAACAGGAGTTTGGGAGAACTCAGTAAGGTGATATTAAATGTTTTCTAGTAACACTAGCTGCTGTGACATATAAACCTTTCATTTCGGTGGCTAAACGCATTAAGTTATGTGGTGGGTTTTGTTGCTGTTGTTTGTTATAACCCCTTAGTGTTCAGCAGGGAGCCCATCTCTGCAATGAGACACAGACCAGTGGCTTCCATCCTGTGTCCCCACTATTATACATTTTTAGCTTCCAAGGTGGTCAGAAAAGGAGAACGGGAAAGGTAGACAAGGAGACCCACTTCTTAGCTACATCAAGGGCAACATGACCCTTATCATTTCCCTCATGACCCCATTGGTGAGAACTAGTCATATGCCCACACCTTAGTGGCAAGGGAGGCTGGGAAGTGTAGTCTGAGGCTAGCCAGCAGCTTCTCCACCCTCATCTTCCCAGCACTGGAGAAGGATGAAATGAGTATTTGGGGGATAGCTAACTGAACTTGCCAATGAGTTTCCTAAGGAAGAGTCACATAGGAGTATCCAGGAGAGAAACAAGATAAGTAGATGGAACTGGCTCTACCAGGTACCAAATAACAATAATTAAAATAGATTCAATAGTTTAGAAGTAGGGAAGAAACAGACAAGCCACTGGAACTGAAGTAATATTTTTAGGGATTTAGTTTATGATAAAAGTGAAGTTTCAAATTGGTGAGGGTACAAGGAGAGTGGGGAGAATGGGTAAACTTTTGGGAAGTAAAGAAAACTAGATTATTTCTTTCCTACCAAAAAAAATTTTTTCAGAAAGGGCAAAAATATGAGGATGTGGATTAATTAATTTTTACATTGAGATGGGGATGACCTTTCTGAGAAGGACACAAAACATGTACCATATACAGAAAACAATTGACAGTTTGATAAGGTTGCACAAGCAATCCAAAGAAAAGAGTCTTTCCAACAAATTATGGTGAAGTAATTGGACATCCACAGGGGGGGGAAAAAAAAAGAACCTCAACAGAAGTCTTACATCTCATAAACAATGAATTCAAATGGATCACAGACTCATATGTAAATTCTAAAATTATAAAACTTTAAGAAAAATATAGGAGAATATCTTCAGGACATAGAGCTAGGCAAGACAAACTTCTTAGATTTAATACCAATGGTATGATCCATAAAAGTAAAAATCAATAAATTGGACTTCATCCAAAAAAATTTTTTTTGCTCTTCAAAAGATTCTATTAAGAGATAACATGACCAGCTTTAGCCCTAGAGAAAATATTTTCAAACCACAAATTTGACAAAAGACCAGTGTCTATACTACATAAACACTCTCAAAACTCAACAGTAAAAAACAAAACAAAACCCCAAAACCCACAAACCAAAAGCCAAAACAAGACAAAATCCAGTTAGAAGAGGGGCAAGAGACACGGAAGAAACAATTCACCCAAGAGGATACCCAAATGCAAATAAGCCCATGAAAAGATGTTGAATAGTGTTAGACGTGAGGGAAATGCGAATCTAAACCACAACAAGGTCTCCCCGCAGAGCTACCAGGATGGCTAAAGTTTAAGAAAAAAAAGTGACAACCTCGAATGCTGACAGGAGTGGGTGGAGAAACTGGATCACTTATACAATCACTGGTCAGAATGTGCAGCACATTGTCCCACTAGAAAACAGCTTGACAGTTTTAAAAGCCTACATATGACAAAATTAATGAAGTTGTATTGGACTATAAAGCAAAGTATGGAATAACTATCCATGAATCTATACTGATGTAAATAAATGAATACATAAATAAATGAGGGAAAAGAAAGAAATCTTTTGTGCAGAAGAATCCCAGGCAATTTCTGTAGAAACCCTATCCTCAAGGAGGTGAAACATGACTGGACATGGTGACTTCTTTCCAAAGAGGACAGTATGGGAATGCAGGAAGAAAGAGTAATATACAGTGGAAAAATCTTTCTCTCAATAAATAAATAAATACGTTTTAAACAGCTGACAATGCTATCATATCCCCTTCCATTTTTTTGGAAGTGAAGAATCTTCCTCATAGTTCACTTTTTCAATGCCCACATCAGTTTTTCTAAGTGTTCCTTCCCCCCAGGTTTGACTTCCCAGGGCAAACACCAGGCAGGACGTAGGTATACGGTGAGAGGGACACTCTTCTGTGAGCTAGGAGAACAAGGGAGAAAGGGAACCAATCACACGAGGTGAGGATCTGGAAACGGAGTCCCTCAAACAGGTTCTCAATCTTTCTTCATTGTCCCTCCTCTACAGAGATTTTCCAGACTTGTTTTCTTCCTAGTTACCCCTTCATTTAGTTTTAATACCATGGATACACTCCTATGTATCTACTTTGGCTCCTTGGACGTGGATGCTTTGGAAGTATCTCTGGGGTCCCTTGGGAGTGTTCCATGGACTTCAGAGGAAATCTGTGCCCTTTTGAAGCACCGTGTGCCTGCCAAGTGGCCATGTTCTCTCCTCAACCATCCATATTCTTTTCTGGCCAAAAGTCTCTTCCTACCCTCTCTCTCACCACCTCTACTCCCAGATCCCACTCACTTCCATCGCCAGCACCTCCCACAGCTTCTCCTGGCCTTGTGACAAGATACCGAAAGTTCCTTGTCTGGGGGTCACCGTGAGGTGTTGCTCTGTGAGTGCAGAGTATCAGCATTAATGAACGAACCTACTGATCGAGACTTACCTTCTTCCCTGCAACCCTCACACCCCCCCACACACACCTTATTGGCTAGCTGCTGAAGGATAACAAACTGTCCCCGAACATACAAACTTAAAACAATAACCATTCATTTAGCTCACGATTCTGCAAGTCAGCGGGGCAGTTCTAGTTGGGGCTGGCTTGATGGCTCTCATCTGGAGTCTACTGAACATCTGTGATCAGCCAGCGTGTTGGCTGGGGCCTCAGTTTAGGGAGGGCTGCATCTGGGAGAGCTCATCTCTGCTCCATGTGGTCTTCTTATCCCACAGGCGAGCTGGCTTATTCACACCTTGGTCACAGGGTTCCGCTGCAGCAACAGAAGGAGAACCCGATTGTGCGAGAACCTTCAAGTCGCTGCTCGCATCTTGTTTCTTATGGTACTATGGGCCAAAGCGAATTGCCTGGCCACTCCTGATTCAAGTTATAGAGAGAGACTCAGGAAGGCTTTATGACCCTCCTCTGTGATCGGCCACACCACACCAGCAGCACCAAGCAAGGGTTGCTGCCCTTTGTGACTTTGTCTTGTACTCGATTTCCTGCGATTGTCCTTCACCAGGAATTTGATTTCGCCAGGATGTTCCCAGAGCCCCATTTCTTATTCTCAGTCCTCAAGGACCTGTCAGTACCCCCTCTCAGTCCCTCAATGGGTCTCATCTCCTTGCTATCTCTAAATTCTCTCCCCTGTGCCCTCTGGAAGCCATGATCCACCCTTCAGGGTTCAGACCTCCAGCATTCAAACTCATCCACAAATTGGGAAACAATGGGTGGGTAAAACCACAACAATGAGCCTTACCCGAGTTCCCAGAGCTCTCCCAGGTGACTTTATTACTCAATCACTTTGTTTATAACAAGTTCTCTGTTTTCAGACAGAGCAAGGTGATTTCTCCTGCATTGAGCTTAGCCAGGTTTTGGATCTTGTTACCTGCTTTTCTCTCCAGGGGTTCAACAGCCATTTGGGTTCTGGAGCGGAGAGATGCCTCACATAAGGTGTACTGCATTATCGCAGGAGCTGTTGCTCCTGGGGGCATCTCCCCTCCGTCCCCCCTAACCCCCACACTCCTCGAGTGGCTCTTTAAGCTGACAAATGTTAAGTAAGGGCCTACCAACTGTCACCATATTCATAACCTACTGGGGTGGCCATCATTCAGGAGAATGCCTGAGTTCCAAGCATGTTTCTCTAGAGTAGCTATAAATCAAACATTTGATGAGGTAGGATTACATCACCCTTCACACCATGACTACTGTCATCAGAGCACTCAATTAGCATGTAATTATATTGGCTTATTTATCTACTTATCGGCTTCACTCTCAGTGCCTGACACATAGAAAGTACTCAATAAACACTTGTGGAGTGCAGAAGAATAATAACAAGCTCAGGGAAAGGTAATGAAGACAAAGAAGGTGCTGACTTCCAGCAACAGGGAACGTTTACACAGGGTAATGGGGAGAGCTTTTCCGGGGAGGTGATGTTCCCACTAAGCTTTAAGGGGTAAGTCTGAGTCGAGAAAGGGAACAGCAGAGGCAGAGTGTGGGCAGGTTAAGGGAAAGAAAGAAGGCAAGGCTAGGAGTGTCATGGCAGGAGAAAGGTGGCACGGGATGAGGTGGGAGAAGGGAGGAGGGGCCAGACCACACAGGGTCTTGGGTCTGTGGGCCAAGAGAAGGAGTTGGATTTCATACCAAGGGGTTGAAAGGTCCTTGGGGGTTTTAAGGTGTGGGGGGGTGTTAAATGGTCCATTTTATTGAGGCAACTACCCCAGAATGAAGCTCTGCACCTTGTACAGGCTCTTATACTTTATGAAGCCCTTAGCCCCTCCACCTGGCTGGCTCTGAAAATCAACTGGATCTGAACCATTTGGTCAATTTGACCTCCAGGTCTTCGCTGAGGGTTCTGACCTCAAACTCACCTCGGGGGAACCTTGTATAAAATGTTCAGCTTTCAGGAACACTTAGGCACTTCAATTCTGCAGGCCTCTCTCACTATCCCCAGGTTGTCAAACTTGTACTCTTAAATTGATCTAGCGTCCCAGAGATATAGAATTGGACTGCACCATTTTGGCCCCATGGAACTTCATATTAAGGCACAGGCTCATGCCAAAGTGTCCTGGGACCACAGCTGCACACCCAGGCCCCTGCATTCACAGAGATTCACTGAGGATGCTCCAGAGAAGCTTCTCGGGTCTCCATGGAAGAATTGTGTCTCTCTTGAGCATGGAAGCTGGCTGTGACTTTATGAAAACTGGAGCATGTTTCCATTCCTGTGAGGACTCAGGGGAGTCAGATTTGCAGCCCACTTCCAGTACCTGTGTGAACAATAAAATATGCAAAACTTAGGGCCTTTTGTAATTTGTTGAGCTCATGCTCCACTCCCCTAAGTTATTTATTTTTGCTTGTGGTGATGTAGTTCTATTAACCTTCTCTGAATTCCTTTCATGGAACAAGGACATAGAACAGAAAAAAAAAAAATACTTTGCCTATGGCAGGCATTTTATTCATAACCATCTATACCTCCTCCCAAAGTATGAAAAACTCTAAATAAAATATAGTTTATTCTGCTATGAACTTTGTTTTTCTGATATTATGCAAACATATTCTCTGTGCAGTAGAGCAAAGGACCTAAAAGCTTTCCAATCTCCTCTCTTGCCCATCTTGGATTACAAAAGCCTGAAATCCAGATATTCTGTTTGCCAGCCCCTCTTGCAAGTAGACCAAATTCCGGGGTGGCCAGATTTAGCAAATAAAAATAAGGGACACCCAGGTAAATTTAATTCAGATAAGCAACATACTTTTTAAATATAAGTATGTCCTGTAAAATGTTACTTACACTTTAAAAATTCTGTGGTGTTTATCTGAAATTCAGATTTAACTAGGCCCTGTATCTTATTTGGCAATCCTACCCAGTTCCTATTATAAGACATAGGGGAAAGTATATTGAAGCACATTTGGGAATAATTTTATTCTGGATCAGAAGACAGAGACTATGGAAGAAAAGACCCATCTTTTTTACTACCAGGAATGCAGCTGTGATGCCTGCCAGTCTAGCAGCTACTTTATGATCATAAGGTAACAGAAGAGTAAAAGTCAACATCTTGATGAAGACAGAGCACAAAAAGCAAACTGAGGTCTTTAATGATATTCTTCAATGTTTTATTACTGAAACTGAAAGCATTCTAGATACCCACTAGTGTTTTGATGAGATTGGGTTGTCTGTTTTTGTTTGTTTGTTGCTTGTTGTTAGTAGCCATTTCCGCTACTGAATATTCAAAAGCCTAAAACCTGTAATTTTGGAGAAAAAGAGCCACTCTTCATCACTGACATCCAGAACAGCCCCAAAGTTAGGCATGAGCCAATCTCATGCATGTGGAAATTGATCAGGAATAGATGAGTAAATGAGGCAGCAGGACTGCACCCTTAAGCAATGGTGATGGCAAGGGATTTTCCTGTGCTGTTAGGGGCAGGTGTATAGGGTATACATACAATGCAGCCACCAAAAGCACCAGTTCTAGGGGCACCTGGGGGGCTCAGTCAGTTAAGTGTCTGCCTTCCACCCAGGTCATGATCCTGGGGTCCTGGGATCGAGTCCTGCATAGGGACTCAGTGGGGGAATCTGCTTTTCCCTCTCCCTGTCCCCTACTCCTGCTCTCTCTCTCTCAAAAGAAAAAAAAAATCTTTTTTTTTTTTTTAAAGATTTTATTTATTTATTTGACAGAGAGAAACACAGCTAGAGAGGGAACACAAGCAGGGGGAGTGAGAGAGAAGCAAGCGGGGAACCCCAATGTGGGGCTCGATCCCGTGACTCCAGGATCATGACCTGAGCCGAAGGCAGTTGCTTAAGCAACTGAGCCACCCAGGCGCCCCAAGAAAAAAAAAATTCTTAAAAAAACAACCAAAAAAAAGAAAGAAAGAAAAACAAAGAGAAAAAAAAAGCACAAGTTCTAGAGTCAACGCGCCTGGCTTCCAATCTACTTCCATCGTTTACTGACTATGTGACTTTGGACAAATTACCAAATCTCCATGTGCCCTTATTTCTTCACCTAAAACGAGGATGAAAACAGAACGTGACATACACATGTTATGAGGACAGGATGAGTTGACACAAGTAAAGCAATTAGAAACAAAAATACATAATTTGTGATCCCAGGTGGCATGCTGTTATGCTCCCTTGCACACAGCTGATCATCTAGCCAAGAGCGCTGTTCCCTCACCTCTTTGTAGGACACTTCCTCAGGAAAGCTTCCTTGACCAACTACAAGGGCTAAGTTGCTTCGCTTAACTTGAATCCATGGCTTTCCCACACGGTTGCCATGCTGGATGGCAAGTCATGTTTAACTGTCTTCTCCAAAATGTATGCAAGACTTCCAATTAAGACCTAAAACTATAAATATACAAATGGCTAACAAGTATTTGAAAAGATGCCCAACCGTCCCCAACAAAACAAAATTACTGTGAGATTCTTCTTCACACGCATTAGAATGCCTATTTGCAAAACAAACAAACCCAGAAAATAACAGGTATTGTGAAGCTGTGGAGAAACTGGAACATTTACATTAACTGATGAGAATGTAAAATAGAGAACAGTATGGAGTTTCCTTAAAAAATTAAGAACAGAATTATCATATAATCTCAAAATTCTACTTTGGGGCTATATACTAAAGAGAATTAAATGCAGGAACTCAAAGAGGTATTTGTAAACTAATGTTCACAGCAGCATTATTCACGGTACCCAAGAGTTAGAAACACCCAAATGTCCTTTGATGGATTAATGGATACTAAAATGTGGAAGGGAGGGGCAAAGGGAAGAAGCCTGTGGTGACCCATGAACACCAAATCCTAGGCTTCCAGGAAGAGGAAGCATTGGGCACAAAGAGGAGGAAAATGTACATATGGGTCAATGAAGGCCAAGAGATGGGCAGTGAAAACAACCCTCAAGGAGAGAGCTGGTGACCATGTCAGATGTTGCCAAGAAGTTGAGATAGTCAAGGATTGAGAAGGGGTCACTGGGTAGGATGGTTTCGGAGTCACTGATGTCCTTTCTGAGTTAAGTATAGTGTGTAGAAATTATTACAAGAGGTTTTAGATAAGAGTGTGGAAGAAGAGACAGTGAGTGGCCAAGAACTCCTGCAGAAAATGAGGTTCAAGTTCCAACCCAAAAAGCCGAAACATGTTTCTGAAAGCTGTCTCAGAGATGTGGTGATAGGTGGCAGGGACGAGGCATGCAGGCCGGCCTCCAGGAAAGAGGGGGCCCTCTGTCTCTGGAAGCCCTCTGCACTCCCGTGAGAAACCTCAAGATGCTGGGGCCACCCCTCCCCCATGCTGTGCTTCTTAACTTCGGCATTTCCAATGTATCACCTCTGCGATTTCTGCAACATCCCTGGACTGCTTCTGCTAGTATTTCCCTAATAATTGTCTTTAAATGGACTCCTCCATAAAATGAAATTGGTAGGTACTTTAAGGGACATCTCATAATACAACCGTCAACAGGAATGATGCATCATTTGCTTTGAACAGAAGGTAATCCATAAAAAGAAATATAATGGAAGCAAAGCAAGGCGTTTTCAATTCTAGCCAGAGTCTACTGTCGCCTCAGTTAGTGAAGTCTGAACACTCCAACCTTAACCTGATGAAAACCAAAACCAAAACACCAGGAACAATCTAACATAGTATATATACCTATATACATAAAAATGAAATAAGTATTAAAAAGCAATACTCACCTTTCCTACTAGTTATGTGCTAAAATATATTCTAGTCTGTATTTTTCTAAAATAGTGGGTTTGATCCACTAAATGGATTCACCATCCACTAATGGCTTGGTTCCACGGTTTCAAAAGCACTGGATTAGTGAATGCTACGAAAGTGTTAAAGACCTACCAGTACCAGCCTGAGAGCTTCTCCTTGAGCTTCCTAAGATCTGAAATATCCCTAAAAAGTAAGTACCTTTTTCACGGGGAGATTCAATGCTCTTTGATGCTGTATCAGTCAACCCCACCAACAGGCATGCTGTCCCACTCTCTAAAACACTGAGGATTCCACTCGGTGGGAGGAGCTATCCTCCCTCTGGGAGAGGGGAGGGCCAGGGGGCGTCCTCTTTGCCATCCTGCACACGCAGGATCAGGTACTGAGCCCTACTCAATTAACTAGAAGGGTTGTCAGGGGTGGACGGGCCTTCTGTTTCTGAATTGAAGGATAAGCATCCTGGGCCCCATGCATCTGCCCAACTTCATTAGTATCCTGTGGCTGCTGTAACAGATCAGCACAAACCTTGTGGGTTAAAACACTACTATTCTCTTCTAGTTCAAGAGGCCAGAAACTTGGAATCCATTTCAATGAGCTCAAGTTGTCAGTACTGCTGGTTCCCTCTGGAGGCTCCAAGAGACTGTTCTCTGGCGCTTCCCAGCATCTATGGTTGGTTTGGTCCCTTCCCTGTCTCCAGTGTGCACCGCTCCTCTCTGGGTCCATCAGCACACTTCCTTTTCCTTCCCCCCCCTCCTTGTAAGGACCCTGTGATTGCACTGGGCCCACCAGATACTCCAGGATAATCTCATCTCAAGGTCCGTAGCTTCATCACACCTGCAGACCCCCTTCGCCACATGAGGTAACACACTAAGAGGTTCAAGGGACAGGAGAGGACATTTTAGGGGTCATCATCCAGCCAGCTGCAATAAACCAAGAAGGACTTAAGCAGGGAGGTCCTGGCCAGGGCAGAGACAGGAGCCAAGAAGGTGGGTGAAGGCCCAGGTCAAGGTAAACCCCCATGTGGACGCTGGGACCTGAGCTCAGGCTGACTCACAGGAAGCAAGCCAAGGCTAAAGGAAGATTCGGGATCTTTGGTTTCAGCAGATGTGGAGGTAAACCAGAGCCCACCCAGGGGAGTGGGGAGTGGTGGAGGACCAACGCGCGGGCGATTGGCAACAAATGAGATTTATTTCAACAATAAGTCAATGGGCACAGAAGGTGGTGTGATAGCCCTAGGAGCTGAGGTCTCTCCAGGTGTGAGATGAGGCTGGTGGGCCAGGTCTGGCCACCACCCAGCAAACGCGGCCCAGCAACTCCGGGAAGGTCAGTGACTTCAGCTCCCAGCTCGGCACGGGCCTCCAACAAATTAATAAGTGATTTCCTTCAAACCTGAGGGAAGAAAACACACAGATGCTGTTAAGAGATGCACACTGAGAGCAAGGCAAGCAGACAAAGGTGGGAGAACGAGGCCCTGCTGGACACCTCCTCGCAGCAGCTCTGCTCTCCCACGTGGTAAGAGGAGATCATCCACAAGGAAGCAAGAGGTTGGATGAGGCTGTGTCTACAGGGATTTCGAAGGGATTCAGAAAGCACTGTCACTGGACTCTGAGGTTAACGCTGAAAGTCTACCCACTCTGCAATGAACCCCCAGCAAATGCAGAGACGGGGCAATCTTCACCTCCTACATACAGTAGTGACGTCACAAAGCAGCCCCCAACATAAAAATGTTCTGGGTGTTGTTAACTTATAAAAACTAGAATCAGCTTACTAGTATTACAAACAAACTATATTTCCAAAAGTGTGGCAAAGTTAAGTCGATCTGGGCATAGTGTCATGACAGAAGTTTTTATAAAGCCACAAAAATTATGCTGAGAGTTTTTCACAGCAAGGGGAAAAGGCTATTAGGATACTAAGTGGAAAAGATCAGAACTCCAAGTACATAAGTGCAGAAATTCAATTCTGCTTAACATGAAACAGAGCTAGAAAAAGAGTAGAGGAAAAAGCTACCAGAGGTTATCTCTGAGTGATGAGCACGCAGCTGATCTTTTTCTTCTTCACTGGACTTTTTAGTTTCCAAAGTCTCTATTAAGAATGACGTTATGGGGCGCCTGGGTGGCTCAGTTGGTTAAGCGACTGCCTTCGGCTCAGGTCATGATCCTGGAGACCCGGGATCGAGTCCCACATCGGGCTCCCTGCTGGGCGGGAAGCCTGCTTCTCCCTCTCTCACTCCCCCTGCTTGTGTTCCCTCTCTGGCTGTGTTTCTCTCTGTCAAATAAA